>CAUYON010092028.1:0-11081 GCA_963573935.1 Arctocebus calabarensis
TGGAGAGCCTAAAACCTCCTCAGTCGGCTTAGAAGTCACTTTAAATTGCTAACCTGGGCTAAACAGAAGCTTTCCCAGGAAAGCGCTTATTGCTGGGATAGCACTCCTTAAGTGGCTATCCACTTACCCAATGTGCCCAAACTGGTTTCACCCAATGTCACTGAGGGCTAAGGCTGCAAGGCGTCTCAATCCCCTCCTTTAGGCTGCTCAGTCACTAGTTTACTCGCTCCCATCCGATGCTTGTTCTGCCACCCTGGGGGTGGAGCTTGATGGGGCAGTTCTCCTATGATGGCTCCACACAGCCCACAACCAAACACTGGTATCTCCGTCTGGCTCAGTGGCTCAGTCTGGAGCCCTAGACAATACTCAAAGACCCCCACACTCTTGCCCAGTTCTCAACCGAGTGCCAAGTCCAAAAGAAACCCAAACAGCTGACAGATAAGGCCTTTCCAGTTTGCAATCTCACTGCTTCTGTAGCCACAGCTGCCGGCAGGATTAGACCAAACAAACACATGCAACCACTTGCCAGATCTCCACTGCTTTTGCCTTCCTTAGGGGGTCCAGAAGTCTCACGCTGTCTCCCTTTGTCCCCAAAGGGATGTTTCTGGGCAGATCTCACCAGCCAGAGATGCCTGAGTTCTTCTCTCCCCAGTCTCACCATGCTCAGTTGTAAGGAAGCTGTTACTGGTTCGCCATCTTAAAGCCACACCCAGTACATGGTAATTTTAATAAGAAGCAATAAAATGATAGACTGAGATCAAGAACAGAAGCCATAACCAAAATGTGCTGTGTTTTGCAAGCTGATGATGACCACACTGGTCTATTGTCATGTCACGATGACAGCTATTTAGGTAGAATTCTTAATGAACATTCCCTTCAACACACACGGGCACACATGATCTCTGCATTTGCTATTTCCTTGATAGGCTGTATCACGTTGAGGCTAAGGAACAGACTTGAGCATCACAAAGACCTAGACTCAAATTCTACTTTCACCACCTTCCAATAATGAGGCCTGAGGCAAGGTAGTTAACCTCTCTGAAGCTCAGCTCCCTCATCTATCAAATGCACATGGTATTATCTACATGCCATATTGTTCTGATGACTCTTATTAGTGGAGATGGCACATATAAAGTATAAAAAGAACTGGGTATTCAGGACTTAACCTTTTAGTCATTAGTGATGCCCTGAGCCTACAGATTGCCTGGCTTAGAAACAGTGTTGAATAAAAGAATGAGTCTCTACTGCATTCCAAGTTCAATGCCAACTGAACAATATACCACAGCTCTTGTTAGTTGTTAGGTATCAGAATTCTGTGATCACCTAACAGCCTTTGTTATACACCTGTTCATTTGACCTGTGACCCAACTGCTCACCCAGAAGCCCCTGCTCATTCTTCAGGTGGTGGGTGCTAACCACGGACACCCCTGCTCCCGCCTCTGCCCATCTACTTGAACCACACAATGCACACCACTGGCCCCGGGTGTGGCTACTGGGCAAGGGCTGCATTAGTTGTGGAATGTTATGCAGATCTCCTGTCCTGAGTTTGATGACTTTAGATTTCAGGCAAAAGCCACATTATTTAGCCCTCACAGTGGCTCAATAGCTCTGGTCCACTGATAGGAAGGAGCTCTCATTCACAAAGGTTTAAAAACAATTCTTGACAATAGAAACAAGATTTGCTCATGTTTTTCAGTTAAGTGCTGTGTTCCAGGAATGGTTACTTATATTAGTTCATTTATTCTAAGTTTCCTATATAAGGTGGATGCCATTATTATTCCTACTTTCCAGTTGAGAAAAATGACACTAAGAAAGGGTGAGCGTCACTTCAGTTGAAGGGACAAATGTAGGAGACCAGATGATTCAAGGGAAGGGGAAGCGAGAGTTAAGCTTTGAACTTTCTGTAATTATAAGAAACACCTGTGATATAACAGCTCGCTAACACCTTGATGGAAAGGGATTCCGCTCTCCTTCCACACGAGCATCAGTGGTTGGCCGTCTCCACACCTGTGGTGTACACAGCCATGGGTCCACTTCCATAAGTAGCTGCAGGAGAGGTTAGTCCAGATTCATTCTCTCATGGACTCGCTTACTCTAACTCTTGCTCCTCCAGCTCAGAGGGCACCTGCTTGGCGCCCTTCTATGAAGGTTGCTAAGATTCACTTTCCTACTAAGACTGTTTCTCTCTCACGCTCTCCTACTAAGACGAATTGCCCCCTGGCACCTAAAGGGAGTTCATCACGAGCGAGGTAGCATAGCAGCTGCGTCCAGTTAGATAGGCTGGGGCTGGCGACCTGGCATCATGGCCCCAACAACAGAAGTTGCTTTCCTCTCTGATGCCTGTTTACAAACATGGCCAATGCTGCCTCTCCTGTGCAATCAAGCAGAGAGGGGAACTGCAGAATGACAGAAGAACCCCATCACCACATAGCTCATTACTGCACAGATCAAATGGGTCACAGGTCATATCACACTTCTCAAAACAAAGCAAGGACATTCACATGTGTAACAATCTACAATTCTTAACTAATTAAGCATCTATTACATGGAGGCATCACAGAGGACTGGTTAAAAGTACAGTTCTAGACTCCAGCTGCCTGGGTTCAGCTCTACCATCACAGTTCTGTGACTCTGGAAGCAAACAAACTTCTTTGTGATTTGTTTTTTTGCCCTTAAAGTAAGTATCACAATAGCACCTATTTCAAAAGGCATATAGTAAGGACTTAATTAATGTCGACTACAGTAATACTATGGTTACTACTGTTGTTCCAGGAAGTACGATAAATTCTGGGGATAGAAGGTGAGTAGGACATTGCCTTCTGCACTTGCCGTGGTGGGAAGTCAAGAGCAAAGGCTACATGACATGATGCTCTCTCAGAAGCTTGCAGGGGCACCTGAGAACAAAAGTGGGACAACTAATTCAGGGTAGGGGGCAGGCAAGAGGAGTGTCATGGCAGGGAGCCCATGATACACTCCCTGACTCCCCGGAGACATGCGGACTCAGGGGTAGCAGAATCATCCCCAAAGTCATCCTTTGGGAGATATAAGAAAGCATTCCCTGGGTGAAACAACCTCATGGAAAGGTCCTTTGGGTTGTTATTATTAGCTAAGCCCCTCAGAGTGGATCTCAAGAAAGACAAGTGTCACACTGAATTTTTGGTTGGGCTCCAATGTATATACTGAGAATTCCTCGAATAGGCAAGTTGACACAGGGAATTCTTGCCCAGAACGGTCTGTTTACTCATTGCGTATGAATTACCCTCAACTGTGTGGAGTGGGCAGTTGTTTAGCCCGATGGCTCTGGTCCCATTTACACAGAAGGACGTCTGCTCACATACTGTTTGCTCTTGAAACCACAGCGATAGCACAGGCTTTGCAGCCAGGCTGACCTGGTTTGATTCTGGCACCTTCATAGCGGTTCACCTTGGACATGAGACTTCACTTCTCTCAGATTCCATCTCCTCAAACCAAACTATCAAGATTGGTTTCCCAGGACTGTTGTTGAGTATTAGAATGACTGTTGGTAACATGCCTACCATGTGCTTTGGTACTTGATAGATACTTGATAAATGACAACAAAAGCTAACAGATATTCCTGGGGACGTAACATGTCCCAGCCACTGTGCCAAGAAGTCTACAACAAAACCTCATTGAATACTCACATCAGCGCCACTCCACAAGTTTGAAAACAGAAGCAAAGTGAGCTGTGATACTTGCACATGTCAAACGGGAGTCCCACTTGTGCCTCCACCAAGTGTCACCTCCCCTTGCTTAGAGAAAGCCGAAGTGTACAGAAACTAGAGCTGGGCTCAATAATTCAAAGACGCTCCCTTTCCATCTTAGCCCATCTCCTTTGACAGTTCTGGGTAAGGCACCAAGTGCACAGCCTGTTGAAACCGTTTCTGTGATTACTATTTGAGCACTAAGGTTAACTGCTGCCTGAACCAGAGGTTGGTGGGCCCTAGAGACTTCTGTTATTAGTTCTGAGGGTGGGGTAAGTGCATGGGGTCAGCCTGTGGAAGCATCAGGTTACTAGCACTGTGCTCCACTTATGGCTAGAGCTCAAGACAACAGCAAACCTATATCACAGCCTTTCTTAGGTGGGAATTAATTTCTAGGGTTTTGATGAGGTTTCCTGTAAGTCTCACATAGCTGGGGAGATAGAGGAGTCCAAGTACTACCACTTGACCAAGAGGTGACTAAGCCACTGGGTGCTCAGTAGGTGAAAGATGAGTGGTCCCCCAACTTTTATGTGTTGGGACATAAAAGTAATAAAAGTGGAGCCCTTAAGAGGAGATTAGATCATGAGGGCTCTGCCCTCGTGAATGAAGGAATGCTATTACCAAAGGAGAAGGTTAGTTATGCGGATGGGCTTTGATGAGTTCCTTCTGAATCTCCATCTCATGGGTTCACGTCCACCTTCTCTGCCCTACCACCATGCAGAAATGCAGCACAAGGCCCTGGGAAAAAGCTGGTGTCAAACTCCTGGACTTCCCAGCCCCCAGAGCCATGAACCAATAAACTTCTATTATTTTTTTGTTAACTCATAGCACATCTTCTGACAAACTTCTATAGCTCATAAATGACCTCTTCTGTGGTATTCTATTATAGCAGCAGAAAATGGACAAAGACAGCATTCTTCTCTTTCAGCTAAACCAAGGTTTGACCCTGAACAGACTATATTTGGGGGGTTTCGATCTATCCTGGGGGGTATGTATGTGTGTGTGCACGTGGGTGTGTGTGTGTGTGCGCATGTGGGTATGTATGTATGTGTGCATGTGAGATGTATATGTGTGTGCATGTGGGTGGGTGTATGTGCACGTGGGTATGTGTGTGTGTGTGCATGTGAGATGTATATGTGTGTGCATGTGGGTGGGTGTGTGTGCACGTGGGTATGTTGTGTGTGTGCATGTGGGTGTGTGTGTGTGTGCATGTGGGTATGTATGTATGTGTGCATGTGAGATGTATATGTGTGTGCATGTGGGTGGGTGTGTGTGCACGTGGGTATGTATGTGTGTGTGTGTGCACGTGGGTGCATGCATGAGGACATAACAATACATCAAGCTAAGTTTGTTCATACTCCAAATTTCAAATGCTCCTATAATGATGCCCAACTAGCCCATTTAGGTGCCTGCTTTTGGGGAGTTGGGCATATTCCTGGCACTTCCCAAGGAAGGTCTTGTTGCCTTGGATGTGGGAAGACGGGTTAGGGCAACAATGTTAAAGAAAGAGGAGGCAGGCACAATCCAACAAACCTTCAATGAAGGACTGATTTTAGGAGTACAGTCTCTGGAACTCTCTGAATAAAATGCAGTTAACATACATTACCAGAGAAAAGGTCACAAGAAACAGAGAGGCCAGGCAGAGAGAAGGAGGGAGACATGAGCAGCGTCCCCAGGCCCTTTATGCACCTCGCCTGAGCCCCTTGCCCAGCACTGGGAGGTGTGCAAGAGGCACACCTAACCTGGAATTCTCCATAAAGTAGACAATTTCCATGGTATCTATCCAGGCAAAGGCCCATTTCCAAAAGCTCGTAGTACAACCCTCCATCCACAGGGCAGGTTCCACCAAGCATTAATGTCTGCATTTGAAAACCTTCCTACCACCTCACTCGCCACCCCTGTTAGAGAGCTGGTGGGACTTGAAGGACCACTTGACTGAAGCTAGTCTAGTCAGAGTCTCTCCTTTGAAAATTTGAAAGTGGGAACCGAGGAGAGGGGGTAGCCTCCAGAAAGAGGCCACAAAAATATAATCCAAAAAAGAGCACTGTTACCTCACACAAGAGTGATTTATTCATGAGGCTTATCTGATGCAAGACAAGGCAAAGATGATCTAGTCTTTAAAGGTACATATTAATTCACAAATAGAAAAGTGATTCAGTACAGTGAAAAGATACAGCACTGGCCTGTTCACTTCAACACTATACACCACAGCCAGGATTGGAATCAATGCATGAACAGCTGAATCAACTGCTGGTCATATACACAGAAGTATATTCGACAGCCACAAAAAAGAATGAAATCCTGCCATATGCAGCAACATGGATAGAACTGGAGAACATTACGTTAAGTGAAATAAGCCAAGCACAGAAAAACAAATCACATGTTCTCATTCATACGTGGGAGCTAAATATTAAAACAATTGATCTCATGGAAACAGAGTGGACAGAGATCTGGGACTGTTGTAGTGGGGAGCGGAAGAGTAAGTGGGGATGGTTAATGGGAGAAGAATACAATTAGATAGTTAGAAAGAACAATAACTGATAGCACAACGAAGTCACTACATTAAAAAATAAGTTAACGTATATATTAAAATGACTAAGAATGGAACTGGAATGTCTTAAACACACAAAAATGGTAATAAACACATGAGATGAAGGGTACCCCAATTCCTCTAAAATACCATTACAATGCAATTAAGATTAATTCACATTGTATGCATGTATCAAAACATCCTATGCATCCTGTAAAGATACAAAACCATTATGTACCCATAGCAATTTTTTTTAAATAATAATATAATGCTGACCTTAATGCCCACTAATTTGATTTTCTGTTGCCTTTTTACAATTTGCTGATAAAGTTTCTTGGATAAGGAAAGAAATTTCCTTGTTATTCAGGGAAGGGCCTTCAGCTCTGTGCTGTCCGTGTGACCTGTCACGTTCAGGCGACTGGAGACACAGGTGTTAAGTAGGCATTTAAGTAGGTCTCATAACAAACACCGGCTATTTACATGGCTGAGAGACTGCAGTGTTTTCAAATGACTTCTGTAATAAGGAAAATTAAGAACAGTAGTTCAAACCAAACTCCCAGAGCCCTGGGAAAGAGAGGAGGAAGGTAGAGGGGAGGAAAGGGATCTGGGGACAAGTGGGAAGGAGGGGAACTCTGAAGATGGGCTCGTCTCAGCTGGAAATCTCTTCAGCTCTTGTGTGTTTCACATATAGGGCTCCCAAGGAAACTTTCTTTTTGAACAAGAGTGCTGAGTTTGAAAGCCACTGGTTCAGTCATCACAAAAGGGATACAGATTTCTGGAAATGGCTGTTATTAAAATGTGGGGAAAAATCTTTTGGAGATGGATCACTAAGGCAAAATGAAGTGCAATAGACTTATTCAAATTTTGTTCCTCAAGTTTAAAAGAAAAATAAAAATTCCAGTAAAATACTAATTGATTTTCCAGGCCCATCCTAAAGGCTGCAGGCTCACCCCCCCCCCCCCGCCCACCTTTCCTTCTGGGAGTGGGTGGTGAGTAACTAGTTCCCCAACGAGTCCTGAGGCATCAGCCTTGAACTCCAGGTCCAGGTTAGACTGTGTCCTTCCTACTGGGCTCCCTTCCCAGGGGACTGAGTGTTCTTCCCAGTGTATCTAAACCCTTCAATCCTCGCAGGATTTTAAGGATCTAAGATGACTGAGTGTTTGATATGTGAAGAGACAGGACAAGTTTAGGCAACAGCTTATTGAATAGCAGAATCCTGTCAGTACATGATCAAATTCGACCTCACTCTTTAAAACAGGTTTCAAATACTTATCACTGGAAAATAATAAAGTCCAACCACAAAAATCTTCTACTGGTTCAGTGTGGGAAAACAACACATTTTAGTCTTAACATGACCTATTTTTGTTACTCTATATAATTTAGCTATTGCTTTTTGTGAAACTCAGGTTTCACCAAGAGTTTGAGGCATCAAAATATAAAAGATATCAGATGTGATTTGTCAAAACATTTATTTGAATACCTGTGAAAGTTCTCTTAAATATAAATTTTCTCTAAACTAGTCATTGTAAAGATTGTATTCCACTTCTAGGAATTTTGCTTTTGCATTTAGGCATAATTCACAGGTCTTTTTTACCCACCTAAATTTATTACGTACATTGTTTGCAAACTTGATTGACTGCACAGACACCCATTCATCCAGTGCAGCTTTCAAATGTACTATTCAACCTTCCACTTTATTTTGTTTTACTGGAAATAAAAATGGCACTGCTACTTCTATATCACTGCCAATAGCATAATGACAAACTAATAATGCCACATAAATACAGGATACATGGAACATTTAGTTTCAACGATGCACATATTTCTGAATCAATTATCTGCCAAACCTGAAGACTTAAGCTTTCTATAACCACCACAGAAGTCCTTTTTTGCCTCTCTCTTTTTTTAATATGAAAAGATAAACAACAAACATGTCTAATTCCAGGTACGACAGAGTTAAGACTCTACCAGTCAATTTGGTTCCTCCTAAAGAAAACAACCATTTAATTCGGACATAACATAAGACAAACAGCAGAGATTTGTTATAATAAAATGTGCAGACAGGTTCGGGGGGGGGGGGCGCCCTCGGGGAGGGGACAAAGAGCCCAACTAGCTCTATATAGTAAGTTTCAGGTCTGGATTGTGATGATTATTACGTTTCATCAAACTGTACACATAAAAGTGGAAGTTTTATTATATGTAAATAATACCTTAATTAAAACAAATACAGGTATATATTATGTGTATATCTATATTTTAATAAGGTATACATGTCTTTTAATAATTAAAAATGAAAGGAAGCAAGCAAGGTGAGACTGGGGAGAGAGGACTTCAGGCATCTCTGGCAGGCAGGATCTTCCCAGAAACTTCTCTTTGGGGACACAGGGAGACAGCATGAGACCTCTGGACACCCAGAGGAAGGCAAAAGCAGTGGTGCTTGGGCAAGTGGTTGTGTGTGTTCATTTGATCTAATCCTGTCAGCAGCTGTGGGTGGGGCAACAGTGGGACTGCAGGCTGGAAAGGCCTTGCCTGTGAGCTGTATGGGTTTCTTTTGAACTTGGCACTCGGTTGAACTGTCTTAGGAGAACTTGGGCTAGAGTGCAGTGGTCTTTGAGTATTATCTGGGGTCCCAGACTGGGCCACCGAGCCAGGTGGAGCTACCAGTGGTTCGTTGTGGGCTGTGTGAAGCCATTGTGGGAGAACTGCCCAAGCAAGCTCCACCCTCAGGGTCATAGAACAAACATTGGGTGGGAGCGAGTAATCTAGTGACTGAGCAGCCTAAAGGCAGGGACTGAGACGCTTTGCAGCCTTAGCCCTCAAGGGCATAGGGTGAGACTGGTTTTGGCACACTGGGTAAGTGGATATCAACTTAAGGAGTGATCCCAGCCACAAGCACTTTCCTGGGAAAGCTTCTGCTTAGCCCAAGTTACCAATTAAAAGTGTCTTCTAAGCAGGCTGAGGAGAATTTAACCTCTCCTGGGAGGTTTGAGAAATCATTAGAGATGCAGGGTCACCCTCTACAAAGATCCAGTAGTAACAGAGTGATTCTGTCAGGGTCTGATCTGGGAGAGACAACTCCCCAACTCTGAGGACGGTCATAGGCAACAGTGAAAAATAATCATGAGGCGGAATCAACAGAAAAACTCTGGCAATATGAATAATCAGAGTAGATCAACTCCTCCAAGGAACGACAAGGTAGATACAGCACAAGATCCCTTGCATAAGCAAATGGCTGAGATGTCAAAAGTTGAATTCAGAGTCTGGATAGCAACTAAGATCAGCGCAATGGAGGATAAGATGGAATTAAAATTTCAAGCAGTAATCCAAAAGATGTCTCAAGAACTGAATGAATTCAAAGACAAAGTGACCAAAGATTTTGACACATTGAGACAAGAAGTTGCAGCCCTCAAAGATCTGACAAATACAGTAGAATCCCTCAGTAACAGAATGGACCAAGCATAAGAAAGGATTTCTGACATGGAAGACAAAACTTTGGAATGCTCTCAAACTTCCAAAGAGGTACAGAAATGGAAGGCAAAAACGGATCATTCTCTCAGACAGCTCTGGGATAACTCGAAGAAAACCAATATTTACCTTATAGGGATACCTGAAAACGATGAAGTGGCGTCACAAGATACAGAGTCTCTTCTTTATGAGATTATGAAAGAGAACTTTCCAGACATGCCAAGAGATTTCTGAGATTCAGATAGCAGACAGTTTCAGAACCCCAGCACGACCCAACCCAAATAAGACATCCTCCAGGTACATCATAATTAAGTTCACGAATGTTAATATGAAGGAGAAAATTCTGAAAGCAGCCAGATGTAAGAAACCCATTACTTAGAAGGGGGAGAATATTAGAATAACTGCAGATCTCTCTGATCAAACCTTTCAAGCTAGAAGAAAATGGTCATTGACTTTCGATCTCCTAAAACAAAAAAAGTTTCAACCCAGGATCTTGTATCCAGCTAAACTGAGTTTCATTTATGATGGAGAAATTAAACACTTCAACAACATCCACATGCTGAAGAAATTTGCTATCACTAAGCCAGCTCTCCAAGATATTCTCAAACCTATCCTCCACAATGACCAGGGCAAACCTCCACCACAAAAGTAAACTCACCCAGAAACTAATTATCAAATTCCATCTTCCATACCGCAGAAAGGACTAAAAATGTCCCCTGGACTTTCTAAAGATTTATCATTACTTTCAATTAATGTGAATGGTTTAAACTGTGCTCTAAAGAGGCATAGGTTGCATACAAGAATCTCATCTTAGCTTAAAAGATAAATTTAGACTCAAGGTGAAGGGATGGTCATCTATATTCCAGGCAAATGGAAAACAGAAAAAAGCAGGTGTCGCAATCTTATTTGCAGATACAATAGGCTTTAAACCAACCAAAGTAAAGAAGGATAAAGATGGACATTTCAAATTTGTTAAAGGTACCACTCAATATGATAAGCTTTCAATTATTAATATTTATGCACCCAACCAGACTGCGCCTCAATTTACAAGAAAAACTCTAATAGACATGAGTAATGTGATTTCCTCCAGCTCCATAGTAGTTGGAGATTTCAAAACTCCTATAGCAGTGTTAGATAGATCCTCCAAAAAGAAGCTAAGTAAAGAAATTTTAGATTTACACTTAACCATTCAACAACTGGATTTAACAGACATCTACAGAACTTTTCATCCTAATAAAATTGAATACACGTTCTTCTCAGCACATACTCATGTGCTAGAACATACTTATGTTCCATGGAACATACTCAATAATTGATCACATCTTAGGTCACAAGTCAAATCTCAGCAAATTTAAAAGAATAGA
>CAUYON010092029.1:0-31921 GCA_963573935.1 Arctocebus calabarensis
AAAATAACTTAAAGTTATCCAGGTTCTATGGAATGCATTTAAGGCAATAGAGCAGATGGGATATTGAGTAACATCTTGAGTTAATTTATTTTTGAAGTACACAATGAGTTTTTATGATATAATTCAATTACAGAGTCAGAAAGAATATCTTTTTCCTGTTATTTTATTGTTATATTTGAAAAAGTATCAGAATATTATCTGGGCCTGGTGGCAGCTGCCCATAATCTCAGTTGCTTAGGAGGCTGTGGCTAGAGGATTGCTTAAGTCCAGTAATCTGAGGTTGCAGTGAGCTATGATAATGCTGCTACACTTTAGCCTGTTACAGACTAAGACTTTCTCAGAAAAATAAAACAAAAGATAGTTTTTGTTAGTTGAGTAATGGAGTGCTACACTAAGTTGCAAATATTCTCTAAAACGTTTTAGAGAAAAGTCACAGAGGTTATAGGGAAATGTAGAAGGCAGAAGAAAGGAAGAAAGAAATATATTTGGAAGGTTGAAATCATATTTCATTCATTTCCACTGATAAACTCCTTTCTGTGTTACAGGTCAGCCATTTTCCCGAGGAACCTGAGCCTCCTATCCATCCAGACAGAGAGTCTTGCTTCCTAAAAGGTCAACTGGAGGCACAAGGGCGTATTGCCACTTTTAGCTATTTCTCTGGGAGTTTTCATAATGACTGTTGCCCTTCCAGCTGTCCTGACTTTTTTAGGTATCATACTTACTCATTTCAGTAAGTTCATAACATGACCCAATTGCTGAGTTTAAGGCTCGTGTAATTTTGTAGTGTGGATGCTTTTTGAAGAAAGAAGACCTTGATCTCATCAGCAACTCAATTCCAAATTACATGCAAGAGTCTTACTGCTTGAGAGATTTCCAGTGGATAATTCTTGGAGCTTATGTGGACTCCTGTGATCCTCAGAGTGTGACCCTTTTCTAACCCTTTCCTACCTCAGCTCTGCCTTTCCAGTGGCAATCATCTTTCTGTTACTTTCATTAGAACATAAAGATCTCACACCAGAAAAAAAAGTTTTTTCTGTTAACCAAATAAAGTACCCACAATAAAATGGATTATAAATTAACCATGCATTTTTCTCTCTCATTCTGTAATCCACGAGATTCTTCAGGTGGATTAGTTAAGTAATTGTCTCTTACCATGAGATGCTTTAAGTCTGTGCCTAGAGAACAAAAAATAGTTTATAGTAAGAGCTTTCTATAATGTATCAGGATGTATCAAGTAAAACAAATAATTAAACGAAGCCAATTTCCAGTTCTGATATACTTAGGCTCTAAATCACAACAAGCTATAAAACAGATATTTAAAACTTTGATAGATACGTCAGACATCCAAACTACTTATTCAATATAGAGCAATTGTATAGATATTCAGGAGGAAAAATAACCTTTTAGGATTTAAGCTGTATTTTGTCATTATATCTGCTAATGAACTTACTATAAAATGCTCTTATGAAAGGATTACATTTCTGGCAAGAATTTATTTCTTCTTTATGTGACTTCATTTGTGTGTTATATTACTTGTCAAAATAGTGTTTAAAGTAATCTTTGATTAGTTCTTGAATTAGTTTAACAAGTGGCATAGAAAAATGTTTTCAGAAGTGATTGCCAAGGACAAAAAAAAAAGAAGAAACAAACATGTAAGTAAAATTTGAAGGGCTACATACTCCACTCACATACAGAAGGCATTTTATACATTATTTGGAGAAAAAAAAAATCAGTATTGTACACAGAGAGAGAGATACACAAAAATAAGAAATACAGCATATTCCCAGAGCAACTAAACATTTTATTCCACTAGGCCTAAGGACACATGTACTTAGTAAAGTTTAAGTTTTACTATCATCATTATGAAGCATGCTAAATTATTAAAGAATGAGAAGAAACTATTCTGTTTTAGCACTTGAGTTCAGCAGTGCAGTGTAAAATCATTTGATGGAGTGAGATGGACATTATTAGGAACCAGAAAGGAGATTTTGTGTCTGCTACAGATTTTCAGCAGCCCAAGAGTAGAAAGCAATAGAGATCACTTAATGATTAATCTTTAGCACATGAAGATAGGAATAATAATTTACTAGTTTCTAATACAATCTTTGGATTTAATAACAAATTTCAGATGAAAACTCAGTTATTAGAAGAATATGTCATAAAATAATATATGCCAAGAAAACATCTTTCCCCCAAATGTACCAAGTATCCAATTTATTGTCTTCTTAATGGCTCAAAATAATTCAATACTATGTTCTAACTTAAGCATCTATTCATTGATCTACCAAATAGGTAACTCTGACCTTCCATCAAGTATGTTGCAAGGCTGTCTATAGATCTAACCAAACGCCTCAGGAAACACTTAGAGATTGAAACACATCTAGGTAAGGGATTTTACTTTGGATTGATGAAAAGAAACAATTTGGAACTAGATGGGCGTAGTGTTTGAACAAATTGAAAATGCACTACATTTTGCTAAATTATGTACTTTAAAATGGTTAATTTTATGTATGTCAACTTTACTTAAATGTGTCCTTTTTTGTTTGTTTGTTGTTTGTGTATTTTGCAAATACAAAATTCTTATCTGAGTCTCATGGTGCATCTGGAACCAATTGTTCATTCACGTCCCTGTGTAGACGGTGTCCCTTCACATGTGCACACTCATTCAGTTCAAATGTCTTTTTCACTCTTCTGCTGCAGCAGAGAAGTCTCCTTTTTCACTGTGAACTCCAAACACTGAGTCAAGTATTTGCCATTAAAAAAAACGTGCACAGTAAAGAATAAATCAATAAATGAATGTTGTTTTATAAATTTACTAGTTCAAACTTTAGGTATCTGTCTTCATAAATGTATGTAAAATTTCTAAATATATATAAATTTCTCACATTAAGGAAGCAAAAAGGGAAAATGAATGACTTTTTTAAATTAAGTTTACTGATTGTGTTTTATTTGATTCAAATTTTTTTTTATTAGCATTTTTTTCTAGGGACAGGGCCAGAAAGTCAAAATCTGGGATTAGTATAAGGAGAAATAATGAAAAAAAAAAATGTGTGTGTGTTTGTATACATGTACATGTACTTAAGTACATATATGCATATGTATATTTATAGATAGTGTTCCACTCAAAATTTTATCTATTACAAAAGTTAAGATAAAAATTATGTTCTACTTTAAAAAAAGCATTTTAATTAAATAATTGAACTCAAACCATTCTACAAATTAAGAAAATATGTCTTGCTTTTAAAAAATATCTTACTATTATTAGCTGTTCTGCCATTGATATTCACTATAATGAAGAATTGAAAGTACTAGCTATGGAGCCAGATCAAGTTTAAAATGTAGCTCTTCAGCTTCTCAGATTAATGACTTTGTCCAACTTCCTTAAACTTTCTGTGCCTCCATTTCTCCATCACTAAAATGTTTCATTATAACATTTGTCTCATAGGATATTATTAAAGTACATAAAATAAGATGCTTAAAACATTTGAGATGACACTTAACAAAATAATTTTTATCCTAAATGTTATGGTTTTAATGTAGTATCTGAGAAGGTGATTTAAGTACCTTGTTTGTGCTATTCTAAATGCAGCACCCTCCAGGAGAAATCAGCATGGCTGAGATAATATTCTTTAAAGAGCATAACTTCCTTCGCTTTGCCAGTTCTACTTACCAGGATTGTGGAATGCATTACATTAATTCGAGTTTATTTAATCCAGAAAATCAATCTAAAACAGTTCATGAAGTATATAGAGAATCTCTTTAACTCATTTCCTTATATAAAAAAATAAATTATTGCGTTTGCATTACAAATCCACAAATGGAGTCTTTATAATATAATCCCCATAAATGTAATAATAAATCACAAATATGCAAGCAATTAGTTCAGAAGACTTCAGCCTCTTATTAATAAGCTAGTGAACATAGACCCACATAGTTTCAATGAGAGTCTTGGAGTCTGATCTAGATTTCTTCATTTCAGTGTGACTCACGCTGTTTTCATTGATGCCAATCTGCTTAGAGATTTCTCATTTATAGTTTCTTTTCCAGATCTTAATCTGTTTGTGAATTTATTCACAAGCCGTGTTCAAGACAATGTTTATCAATTTGTTCTAAAAGTCATGTGCTCCTGGTAAAAATCCATATTACTTTATTTTTCTTTATACTGGAATATTACCCATTCTTATTTTTGTTTCTCTAAGGCCCTAAAGCATTTTCATGCAATCTGCTCATTCTTTGCTTGTTTCTTTTTTCTGCACAGCTCTCATGGTTTCAGCTTGATGGTGTTAATAGCCTTGTCCTCCCTCTACATTTTTTTTCCTCAGTGAAAATATAGCCCCAAATTAACATCTGAGTTGGGAATAAAGATGCCCCCTGATTAAACAGAAAACATGAACATCATGATACCATTTCTGTATCATTCAATTGAGCTACTTCCTTTCTACTCACAGCAATGTCCTCACCTCTTCTTCACTATTCCAGTTTACAGTACCACGTATCTATGTCTTAGAGAAGGATATTTATTTTTTCTGTATTTGGAGGTTATGGGACGTAAACATCAGCCTCAAAAGTACTCTCAGATCTATACTTTATCCCTAGTATTTTTTGATAATAAGGAGAAAACATTTTCTCTATTTCAAAAATTGTAAGCAACTTAGATACATATATACAATCAAAAATTGGCATTTGTAACCTTACTCTTTTTAGACTCTAAGTCATCCTGACTCTAGTCAACGATAATAATGATTCCTTGTTATGTCAACTATATTGGTCAAAATGGGAGCAAACTTCCACCTTGTCTTACTTTTTTTTTATTCTCATTATTTATTAAATGTTGGTGTATTTTCTCTGATTGTGTTGATAATATATCTTGCATTGCATTTTTTCTCAGTATTTCCATCATGAATATAAAGAATATATACGATAGAACATACATAAAATGAAAAATAAGTACAGAGGAATATTTCACAGTGGAGATAGTTAACACATTGCCCAAAGGGTGAAAAGAGTATATATTTATTTTTAAAAAATGGTAGAAGAATACCATAATAAAGAGATTCTAGCCCAAGGAGTTTGTTTGAAATCCTCCTTCCCCGTTTTCATCTTCTTCAGGTATCTAAATTCCCTGTTGCTATGGGTTTTTGAGCCTGTCTCAGATATTTTGGAAAGGTCATTTGTAATCACACAGAGAAAGGCAGCCTGTTACAATGAATCACTTGCATCATATAGCAGCTGGTTAAAAATAAATGAATGGATAAATAAATTAATACACTTACATAAGAGTTCTAGGAACAATACTCAGAGCTGGAAATATGTAAACTCTCTTGCTCAGAGAAGCACATTATTTCATTGTATTTTGATCCATTGCGACTACAACACAGTTGACGAAGGAAAGGCCACTTTATTTATGATAAATAAAGCATAATGGAGTGAGAACACCATTTTGAAATGGTTAATTAATTAATAGATCTAGATTATGTGCGGGACTAACCTCTAACATCCAAGAGAGCCACCTGGATGGTATGTGCGTCTTGATGAAGACACGCAGTACTTACTTTCAAGTTTTTTGCCAAAATTCCACAGCCAGGAAATGAACCAATAGAGTGACTTAGCTGTAAGCATATGTTATCCTTCAAGAAAAAGTCAGCATGACTCTGAGGGTGGCAGAGGATGGCAGGCAGCCACCGCAGATGCAGGCCCGGTGGGCTGGTTGCCTCCAGGGGCCCAGATGGCAAAATGTGGAGCCAAAGAGGAGCACTTTCAGGCCTTGAAAGCTCTGGGTTTCAGACGTGCTTTGGACCCCAAACTCCTGAATTCATTCCATTTTCTCCCTTTCAGAATGGGCATGTTCCCTTTATTTGGGAAGCAGATCACTTGTTTTCTAGTTTCCAGGTAACAAATAAGGAGGAATTTGCTTCTGAATGAATTATACACAGAGTGTCACACGACTTTGATTTAGATGATGAAACTTGGAACTTTTTGAGTTAATGATGTTTAGATGAGATTTTGGATTTAGAGACATTTCTGGAATGGATAAAAACTTATGCAGAAGTCACCCCCAACTGTGGTTGGGGTGAATAAACCTATGTTTTGCAGACCCAATGGATGTGCATTTGGGGGACCAAATGGTGGACTGTGGTTTGTTGAATAGTCTTTCTCCCAAATTCAAGCCTATCCCAAATTTCAGAAAGTGACTTAATTTAAAAATAGGGTCTTTGCTGATATAATTAAGAATAGATTATAGTATGTACAGGAAAAAAATAGCATATGGAGACAAAGGCAGAGTTATTTTACCTTTGGCCAGGGAATGTTGGGAGCTGCCAGAAGCCAGAAGAGGCAGAGAAAGATTCTTTCCTAGAGTCTTGGAAAGGGAGTGTGGCCCTGCACACACTTTGATTTTAAAGCTCTGGCTTCCAGACTTGTAAGAGAATCAACTCCTCTTGTTTTACCAACTGCGAGGTATGTTGCTATAGAATTCCTAGGAAACTAATATAACATGTAAGTTAAAAAGGAAATTGTCTTTGTGGTTATATATGAGGCTGTTAATAAGAATTATGAGTTTATGTTAAAGTAGATTGTGATCCATATTTTTCATTTTGGAGATGGAGAAATAATAGCAATTCCTTTAAAAATGTTTCGAAACTAATGGCAGGAATAAATATTTTATTAATATCAAATCATTCATTTTTTTTACAATAACTTAATTTGCAAAGTCTTACACTAACTTTATTTGCCAAGTTTTAATCACAATATATAAATTAGGAAAACATGTTTCTAAGGTAAAATTAATCCTCTAATATCAAATAACTTTCAATTGGCAGACATGGATATGAAACCTTAATCATCTGACTGAAAACTTATGCTCTTAACTAAAAACTCATGGTCACTGTGTAGTGACTAAAAATCTGGTAAGGTCTTAAAAGAACCTTGTCAACTTAACTTGAGGCCATGTAATATTATTAATTTACTATTTAATAGAGTTTTCTATTCACTCATGTTACTTCATAGGACATCCACTCAGAAGTTTTATTATTGATTCCAAGAGTGTATAATCTATTAGGGGTTGAGTTGTACCACTCAAAAATTTCTGTATTGAAGTCCTAGCCTTTGGTGCCTCAGAATATGACTTTATTTAGAAATAGTATAATTATAGATAAAATGAGTTAGTCTGAGATCATTGTGGAGGCCTGAATCCATTAGGTCCGGGTTTCTTATCCTAACACGGGATTTGTTCACAGCAACAGACATGCAAAGAGGACAGATGCTGGGAAAAGGCACGGGGAGAGATGATCATTCACCTTCCATGATCAGAAGGCTGGAGAGTTTCTTTCTTCGTAGTGCTCAGAGGAATCCCACCTGGCTGGTACCTTGATTTCAGACCTCTCACCTCCATTAACTGTGAGATAATGCATTTTCATGCAAAGTCACAAAGTCTATGATACTCCGTTACAGTAGCAAACTGAAACACTATCCTGCATCCTTTTTTTTGTTTGTTTGCTTAATATTTATGCAATATATGAAGAGTGGGAAAAGGTGATATTATTGTGTTTTCTGAACAGCAACCTCTACTTAGGGTAGTGACTCTTTAGGCACTGTAGTAAATTAATGCTTCAATGCATGTTAACTCCTTTCTCATTTTGAATTATTATTTTTTCAGTTAAACACTACATCGTTGTCTTAATGTTATTCTTGAAATTATGGCCTCTCATTTAAACTGGATCTCTTGAGAAACATTTTTGATCTCCATTATATCTGTTCAATTTCCATTGTGCTTACATTTAAGCGTCTCTTTGCTCAATTTAGCCCTTGGTACAATCTTCTTTCCATGAAGTTTTGGAGCCATTTTCAGCCGTGGTACTTCTCTGTTTCCTGGTTACCAATCAAGTGATTGTGCGTTCTGGAGAATCAGTACATGTTTGTGGTTAATTATAGTCATTTTAACTGTGTATAAAATAAGATAGACTCCTGAAGCATAATCAATAAAAGATTTTTTTTCTCTACTACCCATTCAAATAAGTTCCGAGAGTTGAATTCATTTTTTCCTTTTTTTTTTTTTGGTACAACTGGGTATAACTTTGGGCCAGGCTCCCAGGCTCATTTTAATTCTCAATGCATAAAATATCTTCCAGTTACTTTTAGAAAACGATTATTAAAATGTCATACATTTAACAAATATTGAAGATATATTTAGTAAATAAGGTTCTGGATACTTGGGCACATCAATAGAGAAACAAACATCTCTTCTCAGGAAGCTTAAACATTTATGGAGAGAATTGTGGAGGTCTTGACAAAATAAGGCTATGCTTGATTACTATGGAAGAATTGGAGGAATAGATGACTTATAATTTATTCACATCACGTGGACAATTTTCTCTAGTATAAGAGTCATCTAATTAGGATACTATGAGTAGTGATGCTGATATTGCTTTTTAAAATTTTTATTTGCTTTAAGGTTTCTTTTTTATTTTAATAGATTTAGGGAATGCATACTGAATTCTGTTACATATATACAAAAATATTGTATAGCTGTGGAGTCTAAGTTTACTCACATACTGTACATTGTACCCGGTAGGTAAATTTTTATCTCGCATCCCACCAAACCTCCCCCCTTGTGAGTTTTCAGTGTCGATTTTCCCACTCTGCATGCTCTTGTATAGCCATGGTTTAGTGCCCACATACAAGTGAGAACATATGGCCTTTATTTTTCTGTTCCTAAAATACTTCACTTAGGATAGTGGCCTCTAATTTCATCTAAGTTGCTGCAAAAAACATTAGTTTATTCTTTCTTCTCATTGACGAGTACTACATGGGATGCATATGCCATATTTTCTTTATCCAGTCATCAGTTGATGAGCACTTATATTGATTCCATAACACTTGTAAGTTGTTCTGAGATAAACATATGAGTTCAGGTACCTTTGTGATATAATGATTTTTATTTCTCTGGGGAAATCAGTATTGTCTCTGACTTTAGCTACAGTGAACAGTGTGATCAGTAACACAATTTCAGTTTGGGGAGACTTTCTTACTGGCTTCATCTCATACTCCAAGGTTTTAATGGATACTACATGTGTTTTTTGTAGGTCAAAGAGGACCCTGAAAAAATTGTTCTTTATCTAGATTAATGTCTTGAGCCCCATGGAAAAGTCAATACAGATACTTGAGGAAAAAAGTCACCAGAAAAGCCAAGGTAGATCTCAATGGTTGATAGGATTAATCATAACTGCAGAATGCCTCGTTGAGGTCGATATTGCAGATTGATCATATCTTGCTGTTTGAAGTCCAGCTGGTAGTTGTTTTATTTATGTTTCTTAAGAGACAATTTGAATTGACTTGGTCCAAGGTCCTGTCAGTTACATTAATCAGTTGTCAGTTGAGTAATACAGTCACAAGAAAAAATTCCAGAAGCCAAGAAGGTATAGAAATGAATAGTGGCTTTGTGGTTTCTTTGCTGATACCTTTGATTTCATTAGATCTGACATTGGTCCTTTTGGCTGGGCTGTAGGTCTTGTGGCGCCTTTAAAAAATTAACATCCCTCCTTCCCACCAGAGGACAATGAGCAAAAACCAAGCCACTTGTAGGTTGCCTTGTTTCAATGCTACTTCCAGCCACTCAGCCTCAAAGCATTCATTAACAGAACAGTGGGACACTTTTATGTCTCTCCCTCACCTCCCATTTGAGTGATAACATGTGCTACCAGATTCCAGGGAGTCTTCTGATATCTCATGATATTATATTTCAAATCTTGACCCAAAGTCTTTATCTTTTCCTGAGCCTTGTTTCTGACAATCCCATCCTCCTCAGCAAAACTGTCATGAACCTGTGAAGGATCTGAGAGCTCATCCTACTTTGTGAGCTGAACAGTTAGCTGGCGGCAGTTGCATGGGTGCTGGGCGACAACATGGTCTGCGACTCCAGGGTGGCATATAAAGAACGTTGCCACTCGTGGCACAGAAGGCAGCTTGCACGCTCCAGGGACAATACGTAAAAACTTAGGTGGATTCTGTACAAGCAGCGGGTTTGCACCACCTGAGGAGCCTCGGTGGTTTTATAATAATAGTCTCCTTTGTCCTAGATGGAGGCATTATCTATACTTTACTAAATAGAAAACAAGCCTTTTTATTTCTTCTGGTGGGAGACACTCTTTCTGTATTTGAAGGTTAGTTTCACACAGTCTTGTGTTTTTGTTTGTTTGCTTCTTTGTTTGTGACAGAGTCTCACTCTGTTTCCCACGCTAGGGTGCTATGACATCACAGCTCACAGTAACCTCAAAGTCCTGGACTTAAGTGATCTCCTGCTTCAGCCTCCCCAGTAGCTGGGACTACAGCACCTGCCACAGTACTCTCTAGTTTTTCTATTTTTAGTAGGGGCAGAGTCTCACTCTTGCTCAGGCTGCTCTCCAGCTCCTGAGCTAAAGCAATATGCCATCCTCAGCCTCTGAGAGTGCTAGGAGTACAGTCACGAGCCACCCGCACCCGGCCTCCTATGCAGTGTTGAAAAGCTAGTCTGGAACAGAGACTGTCTGTCAGTGCCTCTGTAAGCAAGAAGTGCAAAGACATGAAAGTTCCATGGAAAAAAATATCTTACAACAGATATGCCAGCAATCACTTGATCATCGCATTTCTAAAAATTTCACTGAAAAATTCTCTTCTGAATTTTTAGAGCCATTATGTCTCATCTTCTCAGGTCAATGGTCTTGTCTAGTTCCCCCGTGTACTCGGGATCTTTAGTTCGTTCTGTCCAATAGTGTGATGGTGTTGCTGGAATAGAACAGTGTGCTGTTCCGGGAGATCCACAGGCGGTGCAGATATCTTTGGGTTATCTTACAACAGATGGCAGGAGATATTACATAGCTCTGAGATAAAACTGTAAATGCATATTTCTGTCCATCCCATGAGAACGTGAACTCTCTGTGATCCACTTTTCTCATGGGAAGAGAAATAATGCAAGCGTGACATCAATGGCTGCGTATTATGTGCCCAAGAATTTATGAATATGCTTTGGCAATAATCCCATGTGAAACACAGTCAATGAACACAGAGCTACTGCTTGTTAAGTCTGCTGACATCTAGAGTCCTTTTCTAGGATCTATTCAGTGCCTGTAGAGGCCAATCTTTTGAATTAAATGGAGATGCTATCCCGGAAGTTACTGTAGGCCTTTAATGGTATCAATCTTTGCCATCTCTCTAGAATACAATATTGGATTTGATGAATTATCTTGACCAGAGTAGAGGATAATTTTAGAAGTCTGCATTCGGCCTTCTTTACTATGATAATGCTTACCTTAAATGGCGAGGACAGGATATTGTTTTTTATTTTCCAGGTGCCAAAATTCCTGATTCAATTATGTATTCAGGGACCAGAGCAATGCTCTCTGTGTTTTTATCTCCCAGCGGTTGCACTGTGATCTGGATTTTAGCCAGGACTCAAGGTATTACTTAACCCATGAAAACCCTTCCCTGAAAAGGGACCCATGGTGATTCTTTGGGTCTCTAGGTATAAGTGTTTATTTAGATACTGTGTATAATGTAAAATCACTTGAGTTGGGATTTTTAGATCTTTGTAGTAAACGCCTGTGATAATAATGACAGCATATATTTGTCACAATATTATAGGAACCCATCTTAGACATGGATCTATAGACAGTGTTCTAGATTGATAAATTGGCTCAGGCCTGGGAAATCAGCCAAGAAACATAAGTCTTTATGCGAAAATCCATTTGCCTCATGTTCATCTATTTTTGTCTTTTGGGATTATATATGTCAAACAGTACCATTGCTGGTCACATTTTTTTTTCTTATGTCAAGGGACATCATGCTCTATTAACCATGACCCAACTTCATGCAGGTCAAAACTCCTCAGCTACTTCTTCAATCCCACTTGTCATTGTGCTAATAATGACAACTTCCAGGTATTCTTTGGTTAAACAGGGACATTCTGCTCCCAGGACTCTGGGCTTGTGATTCCCATGGATATTAATGAGCCCCACTCTGTGGTTGCCTCTTTTTACTGTAAGCACTCTCTGCAGGGAGAACCACGGCTGGAATTCCAGAATCGGTTTCACTCTCACCAGTACATAAACTGTCCTATGGAACATTCTCCACCCTTGTGTCTTCTGGCCTTATGTAAGATAACTTTTCAATCTTGATCATTTTCCTTAGGTCTCTGTATTCCTTTCTTTACCATCTGCTAGAGCAAATTCAGCCATTTCCACTTTACAAAACACTGGTCACAACTCTTTCCAGGCTTCTAAGTGCTAACCTTTCAGTAAGTTAGCTGCATCCCCTGTTGTTCTGGCCAGAGTCTAATCCATGTCCTGAGAAAATTATTTCTATGCTAGTCTTTTATTCCCGTAGCTTGCTATATAAAACATTCTTCAAATCTAGTTTCAGAGATAATCTTCTGGCTTTTACCAGCACCGACAAGCTAATTCTTACAACTGCATCAGCACATGACCTGTTTCCAAGCTTCTCGGTGCCACATACATGGCACATGGTGTATGCCCTGACCTGACCTAGAGAATAGCAGCTGGGGCTACTTATTGATTATGTGTCCCACAGTAGGAGAGTTAAGGGTCACATGGTCTATCTTCCAAAAGCCATATAAATTATTTCTCTTAGGAGAAGCTCTCTAGTAGAAATAATCATCGGTCAGTTTCTGTGTCTTCTTATTTACCTAAGATTCTCCCAGTGTTTCTTGGTGTTTTATGTCTTAGCAGGAATAGGGCAGTACTGGTGTAGTGCAAGCCTGGAGCAAGGAATGGTTGGTTGGGTTGTGCTAATGCAGAATCGATCACCATGCAAAGCTGCTCACTCTAAAGTCAGGACAGATGAAACTAAGCATGTCCAAAGTGGTTCAATAGTGGTTCTATTACAGAGTTTCCTGAAAATTAAACATTGGATTGCATAAAATGATTAAGACTATTCATTGTAATTTAATGAGACTTAATTTCTCCCAGAAAGAAACCCATGCCATAACTATTATGATAGATCTTAATCAAATGTATAATATTGCTCAGTTAAGTTCAGCTGCAAGTAATCATATCAATTGAGTTATTTACTTTAATTTTATGTATGTACATATACATGTATATTTGTATCAATTTATTTTTAGAGATAGGGTCTCACTCTGTTGCCCAGGTTGGAGTGCAGTGGTACCATTACAGCTCACACCAGCCTCAAATCCCTGGGCTCAAGCAATACTCCTGCCTCAGCCTCCTGAGTAGCTGAGACTTCAGTTATGCACTATAATCCCTGGCTAATTTTTCTTACTTTTGTAGAGGTGGGTGTTTCCCTATATTGCCCTGGCTGGTCTTGAACTGCTGGCCTCAAGATATCCTCCCAACTTGGACTCTCAAAGTGCTTGGATTACATGCGTGAGTCACCAGTCCTACCCCTAATTTGGGTTATTTTTTAAAAT
Source organism: Arctocebus calabarensis (assembly GCA_963573935.1). NCBI lineage: Eukaryota > Metazoa > Chordata > Mammalia > Primates > Lorisidae > Arctocebus > Arctocebus calabarensis. Next base: position 13,418 of record CAUYON010092029.1, read on the forward strand.
AAATAGGCTCAAATATTTGTTTAAAAATTTAAAATCCAATAGAATTGTTTTAGGTTGGACTTTGAAAATAATCCCCAGGTTTACTTTGAAACATTTCTTATTCCTACAATTTAGTTGTGAATGAGGAGTGACCTATATCACATTCTATTTTTATTTTTTTTCTAGTGCATGTTAGTAGGAATAGAATAGCACATTTGGTCTGAAAATAAGCAGCCTGGTTTGTCTGAATATATTTATAGTTGGTATATTATCGTTTGCTCTTTATGCTCAAAAGACTAAGGGTCAATGTATTTAAAAGAGGAAAAGTAGAACTACCCTGGGAAGTAAAACTATTAGGAGCAATGGACTTTCACAGCATGAAAGTACAAAAAAGACAGACATAGGGAGACCTCTCAGATGTGCCTTTAACTTCTGCACAGGAGGTAAAAAGGTAACAGGGAGACAATACAGGCAGTTCTGAAAGTAGCCTGAGACCAAGGCCAAGCTACCAGGTATTTAATGGCAGAGCTCATACTAGTCTCGGACCATTTCACACTGCAGGTGAAATGAGGTTTAGGAGATGAAAGCAGTTAAGCCAAAAAGGTTAGAAAAGGGAAGATAAGAAAAGCAGGCATTTCTTACATTCTGCTACACACTATACCCTTCATATGATTAAAAATATCACACACATTGGTGCACCATGGCCACACACTTGTATTTTTAGTACTGTGCAGGTACCCGCCTCCGACTCCCAGGTGCCAGGCCTTCTTCCTACCAGCTCTGATCTCTGGAGCTCCTGTTGTCAGTCTGTTGCTTAGTATCCCTCTGTGCTGCAGGCATCTGGGCATGCCAATCAGAACCCTGTTTTTCACAGATTTTGGCCTCTGCTTCACTATTACTTGCTCCACCATAACTTCTGCCTCACTTCTGATTAATATTATTATCTAGATAAATCAGTTTTCCACAGATAAATCACTTTCCAAATCAGGTTTCTCAAATCATGAGATCTCTCTCCTCCAGCCCCTTCCATGCTGCCTCAGCCACTTCTTCCTATATAATAATTTTGAACATGAAAATTTAACATTCCCCTTATAATCTGCCTCAAGCATCATACTCTCAGTCTAACACCCAGTCACAACCATATTTGTCTCATTTGTTCCTGCATCACAAACTGTTGAATCCCATCAATCTGTACTGTCTATTTACCATATTATTGTTCAAAAATGTCATATTCTCTCTTTTCTCCTTACTTAAATTTTGTAATCATTCTCTAAACATCCCCTGTACTCCTTTCTCCTCTCTCAACTTTTTGACAGTTTGCTTTTCCTCCTAAACACAAACCTATGCTTAAATCCAATTATTTATTTAATTCATTCCTGCACCTAAAAAAATGGATAACAAATATCATTTTATTGGATGCTACCAGTTTTACAATGGCCATCAATCTCACATGGCCCCCTTGTGCTGTGTAACATTTTATTTTCCTGTTTCCTGAAAACCACTTCATTTATTCTTTTTTCTTGCTCCTCAGACCTCCAATAAATCCTATTCAGTGCCAGCCAATTATCTAGTTTTACATGTAAATCAGAAGGGAGCAACATCCATACCAGAATTTCTAGACGTTTCTATGAGCCCCTGTCTCCTCTCCATATGGCAAAAATTTTTTTCTACATACTCTTTTCTATAATTAGTTGACACATGTACTTCTCTATTCTACTTCTGATTCTCTTTTATGGGGAAAAGGAAGAGCTACTTCATCTTTATTATCTCACTTAATGGCTGATCTATCTATCCAGTTGGCTCACATCAACTGTTAGAGCCATAATTTCCATTCTTTATCTCTCATGTTGCTCTTCCTATTCATAAGAAAATCAAGATGGTTCCATTTTTAAACTGTAAGCAGAATCTGTGCACTTCTTACTGTCTCTATCATGAATTTTCTGGTAATGTCACTCCCAGACTTTGTCTGGATAAATGCAAAAATTCCCTTTTATCTTTCTATGTCCATATTTTATTCAGTATGAATTCTACCATCAACACAATATCTGATTACTCAATATATAAAAGAAGTTAGGTCTTACCAGCATTCTGCTGCAAAACTTTTAAAGCCAATGCTTCAGCCTTAGTTCTCTTCAAAATTTCAGCCCCTGTATTTTCTTAATCATCTTCTACCATGCTTCTACTTACTTGGTCGCTGGTTATGCTGGCTTATTGTATTTCCACATCATCAGGCTTGCTTCTTTTCAGGGTGTAAGGACTAAGAAGTCCTACTTCTTTCTCTCCTTCAAATTTTTTGTTCAGAAGAGTGATTGAGTCATAGTAAGTTCTCATTAAATATTTATTCATAAAATGAACCACATTTACACTTCAAAATAACTTAGAGTGTTTTCTAAAACCAAATTATCCCCAAATACAAATAACTTAAAATCATATGTCACAGGATGGATGAAGGGTCAAATTGAGCACCATATGATGTAGTACTATCATTTCTTACTTAGTCAAAGAAAAACACATGTGAATAAAAAGATATAAAGAGATGATCAAAGTTCGAAGCAAATATACCTACCAAGGTGTCCACACTTTTCCTTCCCCACCTGGAAAGAAGAAGAATATTTTGGGGCCACAAGTTAAATGCACAAACACTAATGAAAGTTGATGAGAAAAAAGAAAAGAAGAGAAAAGATGTATGTGTAGTTTCCGTGATAATCTGATAAAATATAAGCATGACAGTCCCTCCATAATCTGCATGGGACCCATAGGCAACAGGTGGTTCACTCCTGATTCCTAACTTAACAGAACATTTTAATTTGCTTTTTCTTGGAAATAAAGAGATGAACATCTATGCTAATGCTGTTAACATTTAACTTGTTAAAAGCAATAATGATCTCTCACCTTTATGTTAACTATACCAAACTCAGGATTACCCTAGGTTTTATATTACTTCCATAAGATTTGAAAGGCAAAGAAATATTAGGAAAGACTTTGCAATGAATGTTGTCATTTATGCAGTGTTTAGCATTATGAGCAATCATAGACGGGGTATGAAGAAACAAGATATACCCGACTTTAACCAGAGAAGCAAGGAGAAATATGGATTTACAAAGTCAGATAAATATTTTCATTAGTTTTTTTTTTAATAATACACAACAGTAAGTTGCACTGTGTGTCTGTTGGTCAATGTTTATCTACTTAGATATAGTATAAAATGTCCACTAGGGCCCTTCTGCCAACAGAAATCCCAACTCTGAAAGGAGGCATTTAGTGCTGTCCATGATGGTAGCCACCATCAAGGTAAATGTGGCTTTTAAACAGTTAACATATTGTGTCACCAATAAGCATAATTTTTAATTTTATTTAATTAAAAACTGTAGGAAGTTAAGTAGTCAGGTGTGGTTAGTGTCTACCATGTTGAACAGAACAGCGCTGGAATATCTGCATTTGAGAAAAAAGAAGACTGAGTTCAAAATTAAGAGGCCTGCCTTAGGGCATTTATAAACTCTAAAAAGCATATCATTTGAAATTAGGTTAAGATTTAAAGTAATGATCAAAATATATGACAATAACCTTCAGGGATGAGCACTGTTTCTTAAGTACAAATTTTCTTTGAATCCTAAATGTACTTTTGCAAAAATGGTCACAACTTAAACTAGTAAAAGCCACCAAATTCTGTGAATCACGATAATAAAAGATATGCCCAATGAGTAAACAAAAAAGCAAATACATGACAACATGTGTGAAACAAAAAGACCTGGTTAGCATATATTTGTTGGTTTGAATATATAATGCAATTAGTCAAAAATATATTTTAAAATATCAAGGTTAATTCTCTCTTAAGAAAGTGAGTTAACAAGATCAACATTAGATTGGGTGTAGGATTAGCTGATGTTGAATTATCTACTGTCTGTGTCCCCTTATGGTCCACCTTCTTATGATTGGAAATGGTCCCATGCCTCATGACATGAAATATGCCAAAACTGTGCTTTATTTGATCCCATCTGCCTACTTAAATAATGAATCTGATATTCACCAACTTATTGCATCATACCAACCAACAAATTCAACTACTTCTTCTCAAAAGATAACTAGACTATCCATATAAAACTGAATTGTTTAGCTTTTTGAGTGTTATGAAATCCCTAAAAAGGTTGTGTCTGTCTAAAATTGTTGAAATCTAATCCTCAGGATGACAGTATTTGGTAGGGTGGTATGGGAGGTTATTAGGCTCATGTCGAAGGTTAGTGCCCTTGTGAAGGAGGCCCCAGAGGGCTCACTCATGCTCTTTCTGCTATGTAAGGACACAAAGAAAAGACCTCAATGGGGGACTCATCAGACCCTGACCGTGCTGGCTCCCAGATCTTAGACACAACTATGAGAATGAATGCTTGCCTTTTAATTCACCCAGTCTATGCTAATTTGTTACAACAAACACAAACTGACTGAGACACCAGACAAGAATGTATGTCACTCTGCTTGCGAGAAGCGATGATGCCTGAATGTATCTGAATATGTAATCTGAAGGAAAATGTAAAGCAGGAAGAATAAAATTTCTCTGATTAGCAGAGAATCTTCTAGTTGATTATGGGTGGGTCATCATCACATTGTGATGCCATGAATGTGGGTAGCATCCTGAGTGAAGTTCTCAACAACTCTGGACAGAACTTTTAAAGTTCAAGCCACTCCAGGTCATGGGGGTTGTGTAGTTAAGAGATGACAGACACATGTGCAAGTTTCAAGCACAGGTTTCCTTTATGAAACATAAACTCATGTTGTTTCTAATATAGAAAATATAGTCTTAGGAATAAGACTATGTAATTTTCTCAACTATTATGCTTTCAATTTTCTGGGGTGTAATTAATTAAATTAATTTAATTTCAATTCTTGATTTTTGTCTTTCATTGGTACCCTTAAATACTGGAGGCTACACCAACCTATACGGCAAATGATCCAGTGCTCAAAAAAAAAAAAATCATCTAGAGTTTGATTTTTTGAAATAGAGAAAATCATATGCTTTTGAAAAACAACTTAGCTATAAAATTCATTTGGTTTGCTGCTTACAAACTGTTCTCAGCCGCTTTGTGCAGAATTAGATAACAGACAAAGAAAATGACTCTACTCTTTTCAGTTCCCTTATAAACTGCTTATCTGATCGCTCTTTCTACAGCGAACTGTTCATCGTAATGTCTGTTTAGCACTGTGGTGGCAGGGCTTCAACAGCTCGAGTGATATCATTTCTGGGGACTAAAGCATTTAAAAAATATATTATTCTAAATTACTTTTCTGTAAATATAAACCTAAATTGAATGTCTGAGCTTGCCACTTTCTATGTTCTTAATCACAGTAGCAACTTCCACTGCTCCTGAAGAAAGCACCCCTATGCCAAGGCAGAGTTAGCTCTGAATTTATGCCTGCGTTGGAAAGCGCCCAGCATTATGTTTCAGGGGATTGTTTTCAGGAGGTGGTGTTAGTACTCAGGATTGGCTGTAATGGTAATCAACAAAAATCTATTAGGAGTGGTTGCTTGAACCTCAGGAGCAAACAGGGTACCTTGGGGACGTATGAATGTTCTTGTTAGGAGTATACATTTTTTAGGAGTTTAGGTTCTGTTCTAACACATTTTTGGGCAAAACACAAATCTTTGTATCTTGCATATTTTTCTTTTGTAGCTCTTTTATGTCTGCCAAAATCTCAGCCAGAAATTCCTAATGTGCTAAATGAGCTAATCTCAGAGGTTTCTTCCACCTTTAAAATTCTACAACTCAGTGGCAACTATTGTGGCAAATGTGCTCATGGTTAGAGTTTGTTCCCTAAAATAAAAATGGAATCAAACAGATGAAGATCCAGGTGCCACATGAAAAGCAAAGTGACTAACTGTATCAACATGAGGTACACTCTGTCTTCTGTGCCCAACCACAAGGCAAATTTTATGGACTCATTTGCTGTCTGCTTATCTTTGTGTGTAGAAATCCAAGTTCCCCGCATGTGAAAAATTAATTCCACCCCAGAAAATTGAAAGCATAGTAGTTGAGAAAATTACATAGTCTTATTCCTAAACATATTTTATTACATTTTCTCAAGCATTTGTCAATTAGAACTAACTCTATTAATTGAAGATTGACTGAAAATTATAGTACTTGGTATTAAGAGAACAGAGGTTAGCATGAGTAAATCATAGCACTCTTTTTCTGATAATACACTTAAAAATTTGGTGTGCCTAAGGGGAGTGTTGGTGTGAATAATTATATATAATTCTGGAGCTACTAACAATCATAGATATTTGGGGAAAATTAGGAGACAGGGATTTTATAAATGATGTTTATACATGTCAGTAGCACAATTTTTTGATTTAAACTTTCTGCTCACTGAGAGAACAAATGAATTTAATAAAGAAGTAAATTGAGAAGTTGGATGTGCATTGCAAACATGACAAGATGTTCAGTAAATATTTAAAATGTGGGTGTAGTTGCTTTGATTTTTTTATGTTTTTGTTTTTAATTATAAAAGGAAATACAGAAGCAAAATGTTTACAGTAGCTCTCTCCACCTAAAGGAAATGGCCTTAACACAAATGCAGTGATGTGTTAGCTGCCCACGTATCTTAAGGATGTCACTTGGTTTATGAGAGAGATTGATGCTAAATCCTGCTTTTCTCCATTGTTTCAAGTTTCTCTTCACCAAGTGCCTTCTCATTTCGATCATTTAAACATTATTTAGATCTCTAGATATACAAATTTATCACCTGAAGAAAAGCTGCTGTGAGGGGTGAGGGGAACATATAAACATTACCAGAATACTGAGTACTGAGAAAGCAGAGACCTTTCCAGAGAAGATTGAAAGCTGAGATTCAGGGATCAGATGTGAGTGTGAACTTACTTGGCTGCCTTTAGTTCAAGGACCTGTAAATTCCACTGTTTAAAATTTTATCATGTTCAAAAACACAAGAATTATAAGTTCTTTCCTAGAGGAAATGCAAGACTCACAGACAAAAGAACACTGAATTATCAAGAATGTTCCTTCTCCATCAAATCTGGCAGGACCAGAAGCTTATGAACTAATACATGTGGCTGCACGTCCAGGGGGAGTCCTGGGGATAAATGCAGAGGTCAGGCATGGATAAGCATCCACTTTTCCCGCTGTAATGATCCATATCACCACCTTCCTCACAGGAGCCTCTGTCTCACTGCACATATGAACAGTAACGTGGTGGGATGGAGGGGAAGGAGAAAGGGACAGAGGGCAAGAAATCGTGAAGGAGAGAGAGAAAACGTCACATCATTACAGACACTACTTACAATGCTTCACGTGCAGGCTCTACCAATTAGATTCAACCATTTTCTCTAAACAGTAATACTGATTACAGAAAAATATATGCCAGGATGAAATTATTAGTTTTCTTTATAAATTGTTTGGCCAACCTAAGTAGAAATGAGATACTATATGTGTTGGAAACCAAGAAATAGAGCAGAAAGTAAGGGGATATTAAATGAACACACTGGATACATAATTTTAAAATAAAGAAGAGAAATATAAATATTTCTAGGAAGTACATTGCCCCACACATAATGTAGTGCCTTATGTCTACATTTTGCTTTTGAGTGACACCAAAGCAAATCCTCCCAGTCTAAATACTCTGATAACTTAACCGGAATATCTAGCAAGGCCACATATTCAGAAGAGGGGGTTTCTGGATTTGGAGAATCATAAAATTGAAAAAATTCTCACCAACCCTGTAAGGTAACCATTCCATTTTTTAAAATATACACAGAGAAAAATTTTAAATACAATTAATGGCACAGAGAGAAATTGTGAAAATGAACCCAGATGGATAATTTTTCTAGAGAATACACAAAATGGCGAGCAAAAAGGAATAATGGAGGGAAGTGGAAACTGCTCATTGCTATAGTCAGGCATAGTTGAGATAATGTTGATGTCACTTAAAAAATATACCATCCATTATTAAAACAGAGCCATTAAGGCAGAAAAAGAATGCCTTGAAAATGTGTATGTGTGTGTGTTTATTGAAACAAATGGCAACAAATAAAGAACCGAAGATGAATCTATAGGCCAAATTGGTGATCTGGACAAAAAGCAATAGGTTCCATAGAATAAAAATCAAGTAAGAGAGGGTATAGAAACCACGAGGGAAAATTCAACACTCTTAAAAAATTCAAGCCAGCAAGGGTTACATTCATCAAATTTTAATTCTAGAATTAAGGAACAAAAAAATTTCAAGACAGGACTCATCAAAGAATTAATAGAATATTTCAACCAATTCAGAAAGTAATCAGGATCTTAAAAGCAGCAAGCCAAGCATACAAGATGAAGTGATAAAAGGAGGGGAAACAAGTTATGGACCAAGAATTAAGACTACAATGGCTTATACTTCTGATCTGCTGCACCGCATCATATGGAGATAAAGGATGAGGAAAAAAATGTCTTTTAATACTTAATTCATGTCCATCCAATTTAACAATTAAATAATAGTGAAATGGAGAAAATTTTAAACACACAAAATTGAATACTTTACTTCCTTGCGTATTGTTTGGGTAAAAATTAAAGAAATATACAGGTATTATTTTACTAGGGCACCCTAAGGAAGTACTTTAAACTGAGAGAATTAAAAAACAACATTTATGTTGTCTCACCATCTTGGTGGCCAAAATCAAGGTGCCATCAGCGCCACATTCCCTCTGAAGAGTCTATGGAAGGAAGTGTCTGTTCCAAACCCTTCTTCTATGGCCTTGACTTTCGGCAGCATAACTCCAGTCTTCACACAGCATTTCCTTGAGTGTGTCTGTGTCTGTCTCCAAATTTCCCATATTTGTAAGGATACCAATCAAATTGGATTCAGCGTACACCCAACTTCAGGATGAGCACATCTGCAATAATATTATCTCCAAATAAAATCACATTCTGAGTTACTACTAGGTAAGACTTCAACATTTGTATTTTGGAAAGAAACAATTCAACTCATAAAACAAATAAAATAAAACATACTCCAGAACTTACAAAGATATAGAAAAACAATTTCAGAGGAGAGACATTTAGGATTATAAAAAAGAAATGGTATACCTATATCTATTTTTTAAAAAAGAAAGCCTATCACATTTGTCCCAGCAATCCACTACTGGGTATTTATCTAAAAGAAAAAAAAAAAAAGTCATTTGATCAAAAAGATGCATGCAATGTACCATTGAATCATGCACCATTGCATCATGCACATTAGGTGAGGTCCCCCCATTTCAGAACTATTAAGAAAAGAGTATAATAGTGATGGATGTGTTACTTAGTTCAATGTAAGCATTTCACATTGTGTATCAAATCAGTACACTGAATCCCAGAAATGCATCAGTGCACACAGTTCTGATGTTATAAAAAAATAAAATAAAAAGATGCATGCACTCAAATATTTCTTGTAGCACAGTTCACCACCACAAAGATATGGAACTACACTCAGTGCCCATCAATACATGAATAGATTAATAACATGTGGTATATTTATAACCAAGGAGTACTTACTACTCAGCCATAAAAAACGAAAAAAATGGTGAACTAATACCTTTTGTAACAACCTGGACGGAACTGGAGAACATTGTTCTAAGTTTTACAAAAATAGAAAAACAGGCTCGGCACCTGTGGCTCAATGAGCTAAGGCGCCAGCCACATACACCTGAGCTGGTGGGTTCGAATCCAGCCCCCGGGCCCGCCAAACAACAATGACGGCTGCAACCAAAAAATGGCTGGGCATTGTGGCGGACGCCTGTAGTCCCAGCTACTTGGGAGGCGGAGGCAGGAGACTCGCTTGAGCCCAGGAATTGGAGGTTGCTGTGAGCTGCAATGCCACGGCACTCTATCCAGGGTGATAGCTTGAGGCTCTGTCTCAAAAAAAAAAAAAATAGAAAAACAAACACCACATGTAGTGACTATTTGGAATTAATCCATCAATATTTATATGCACATTTGGTAGTAAAATTCAGCTGGGAGGGGGCAACAGGAGAGGGTAAATCCACACATAACAGGTACAATGTACCCTAGCCAGGTGAGGGACCACTTACAACTTTGACTCAAACTGTATTAAAGCAATTCATGCAACAAAAACATTTGTTCCCTGCAATATTCTGAAATAAAAAATAAAAAAAAGAAACTTAAACCCAATTCAAAAATTGATGAGAAATCTATAGTTTTTAATAAGAAAATCTTCAAGCAAAAAGAGAATTTTACTCACAAAATTTACTGATAGGAAATTTAAAATATTAGTAATATATTAATGTTAAATATTTCTTTTTAGAGAAAAACTTTATAGATTTAATGGCAGATGCTCTCAGCCATTAAAGTTTAAAGTTGTTTCATTTTGACTAGATTCATAAAAATACATGATTTTCCAGATTTTATTGGCCCAAGATATATAAGTTCCCCAAAGCTAAAGAGCTTGAAAAAACTCCAAAAAAGAGGAAATGTGAATAAATATTATTGTTCTCTTGGATGAACGTGTTTTCTTGAACATTATGCAATATTTAATTTACCATTTGAAGAATGGATATTGACCCCAGTTATTTAAAAAGATTCAATATTAACTTCTCAAAAGAGCTTCCAATTACATTGGATGGATGTTATTAGATGCATTATGTCTCCCAAACTTCCTATGTTGAATTTCTAATCCTCACTCTCTCAGAATGTGACTTTTTGGGGGATAGAGTATATACAGATATAATTAGCTAGGACAACGTCATTAGGGGGGGCCCTAAACCAGTAGATTGATGTCCTTACACAGAGGGGAAAATAGGAGAAGCTGTGAAGAGATACCCAGGAGATGGCCTTTTATAAGGCAAGGAGATCAACTGGAAAAGATCTTTCTATTAAACCTCTCAGAGGAAAGCAGTCCTGCCAAAGCTTACTCTTAGACTTATAGCCTCCAGAAATGGGAGACAATAAATTCTTGTTATAACAGCCCTGGAAAACTAGTAATATGTATATAGTGTAATATACTATTAGATATAATAGTATATGTTACAACGGAAACTATATTCTAAAATATAATAAAAATACCTAAACTAACTACATTACATTTTACAATTTTTTTTATCAAAAATATGCATATTCTTCCTTCAAATAAACATCAGATGAAATAGACGTTAGTCAAAGATTTAAAAAAGAAATGGTGCTTATGCTTTTCTCTTTACGATTTTTCTGACTTATTTATTTATGACTTTTTGCAATATCAACAACCTATAGTACAATATTAAGTAAAAGTAGTGAAAGTGAGAAAGAAATATTTTGTTATTATTCTCATTTGTAAATAATTCAGATTTAAATATTATATTGTCTATGCATGATCATAAAATATTTATTTTATTTATTAATTTATGTATATGTTTATTTGATAGATATATATTAAATACAAGTAGAAAAAAGTCTACCATTAACAATATTTATTTTCATGTTTATGCATACAATGGCATTCAGATCTTTATTGCCTCAAAGGTAATGGTCAACAATAAAAATTGTTAGATTTGTTTAATAATTTGCAACATAAAATATAACCTGTTGATTTTGTTTTTATGGTGTTTTTAAGAATATTAGACATATTTTAACCAAATTAAAGGTATATCTTTAATTAAGTAAATATTTTTAAAACATTTCCTTTGTATTGAGATTAAAATTCTCCTAACATATACTTCAGTCTTGGTTGTAATTTATTTTTAATATTATAAAATTGGTACAGGATGAGCAAAAATATGGTGTATGTATTTCCATACTTCTATTATTGGCTCATGTGACTTATATATCATTCCAATTGATGTACAATTATTACTGAAATGTTTTGCACTTTACATTCTATAGAACTGTTGAAATTTAGCTTACATGAAATGTTTACTTACCTATTTATCATTGAGGCTAGGTCATACAAATAAAGAGGAGGTAAATAAATATGAACATAGAAAATATAGTAAGCTCTTTGTAAAGATAAATACCAGAATGTAGGTTAAATGTGTGTGTGTATATATGTGTATGCTTGTGATGTTTTGCTTAGTCTTTGGTATAGCCTACATTTTAAAAGAAATTCTCATTAAATAAATTAATTTACAATTGTAATCAGTTCTTTGAATTTGAGTTCCCCAATCCATCTTTATTAGAAAGATATGATGCTGTGTACCTTCTGTCTTTTACTTCATTAAATCAGGAACTCCATGTAATATTTGTTATTCTTAACCATCTATTTAGCAATTGGGATGAGTTCGCATATATGGGTACCACAGCAGCTTAGAAAATTACTTCAGCTGGGGATCTATAAGATTTAGGAAAAGTATATGAAACTATTTTCTTTTTTAAACATCTGAATCAGAAATACTACATTTTGGTTGGAAATTACCTTGTAGCTGGAAACATGATTCGTGCATGTTTGTTCTAATAGATTCAAATTTATAATTTAAAAATATGGAATACAAGAAATAAAAATTGTATAAAAGTAAAATTCTTTACTTATTTTCTAACAGCTTTTAATAATTAAATATCATAACTTTGATATTTCTCTAAATAAAAAAATTAAAAGAAGATGCTCATGGCATTTGACTTAGTTTTTTGCAATTGCCTCATGGATAACATTTTGCATTGATGGTTATATATATTAAACTGGAAAATTAATGTAACAGACTGTAATGTACATATTATAATCATCAGGATTATATGAAGTAATGAAATGACACTGGGAATCCAAAGGTGAGTTTTATATTTCTAGCTTTATTTGAAAACCTCTTTGTGTTTTGGTTTTATATTCTTTAAATTTAAATGATACTGTTTTCTCTGTGCCTTCAACTACCTTTGAGAATCAACCAGGTAATAAATGTAGGCAATCTCTTCCCAAGATAATTTCAGAATGTGAGACATTATGTATTTTCTAGATATTTAGTAAAAACTCATCAACATATAGTTCTACATTTTTTAATGCTGTACAAAGTAGAATATTTCCTGTCACCACAGTGTGAAGACAATCATAAGTCTAATTGTCAATAACCACAATAGCCATTCTTTGTTATTTATTAGGTGTCAGTACATTTTCTTTTACTTTGAAAATGTAATTTCATTTCCCCCTCATATCAAATCCTTGATGTAAACATAGTTTTTACCATTTCAGTGATTTTACAAAAATCATAGGTAAATTAATTTATTTTTTTCTAGTCACTGCATTTTCAATTTTAGCAGCAGGAGTTTGAACTCAGCTCACCTCTGTTTTAATTCAACACTCGTTTTCCAATATACTCCTGCGGTAGAAAACAAAATACATTAAAGATAAATTGGCATGTAATCTAGGATAGGTCAGGTGTAAATTTACCACCTCGGCAAGAGTTATGGTATAATCAGCAATATGATGCTTGGGAAGCCTAGAGGATGTGTGGGAAACAGAAGTTCCTTCTCACTGTAATGTTGTCCAAGGAAAGAAATGACAGTTAAAAATAAAATGATAAAATTAAGGGGAGTGGAGCAAGAAGGCCAACTGGAAGCAGCTTAATCCAAGGGGAAAAATAACCTCCAGAAACTGCACAATTAAGCTGAAGACTGGGAGCTCAGCCAAGAGAGAAGTGATAACTGCAGGTCACCTCTGCTGAGGCAAGCTGCGACTCCAAGAAAGCAAGCTTCAGGTACAAAATTCATCAGAAAGGAAAAGTGTCCATCCCCTCCCCCAAGAAAGCTAGGGGGGTTTTTGGGTATTCTGTGTCCTGTCTTTCCTCTCTTCACTTGCTCCTCTGGGTTTTCTATAGACAAGCGGGGAAATGGATCTCTTATCTCACCCCACGGAAGAGTACTGTGAGAAATGGGGTCTGCTTCTGAGCGACCCTGATGTGACTCTGAACACTCTCTTGCTAGGCTGAAAAACTAAACTAAAGTTTTCACCACCATTCTGAACTTATAGTACACCCTTCCCCACTTATATTGAAGGAGAAGCCTAACTCCCTGCTGAGACTAAGTGAGGAGGTTTTGAGCTGTACATCCCCATCCCCCTGCCTGCTGGAACAAGCGCCTCACTAGCAAAAGATTCTGGGGGGCCATGGTAAGCCTCCCTCCCTCTGGCCAGGGAATCCACTGGCAACCACATGGCACTGTGATCCGTGCCTCAAGCCTTCTGGGCCTCCGCAGGCCTGCCCCAGGCCATGAACTCTCCTGGTGATTGCGCAGCCCCATGCCCCAAGCCTGAAGGGCCTCCATAGGTCTCCCTTCTGCCAGGGACTCCACCAGCAACTGCCAGGCCTCTGCAGGCCTGCCCCTGGCAAGGGATTCCCCCAGGGATTGTGTGGGTCTGCAACTGGCACCTGCAGGGCCTTCACAGGCCCACCACAAGCCAGGAAAATCCCCTGGCAACTGCATGGCCCTCCGCCCCATGCTTGATGGGCCTCCGCAGTCTGCCTTCTGCCAGGGACTCCGGCAGTGACTGCCAGGTCTGCTCAGGCCTGCCCCCAGCCAGCAACTCCCCCAGCGACTGGCAACTGCATGGGCCTGGGCTTTGCACCTCCAGGACCTCCACAGACCTGCCCCTGGCCAGGAATTCCACCAACAACTGCGCAGCTCCATGCCCTGAGCCTGATGGCCCTCTACAGGTCCGCCTTCTGCCAGGGACTACATCAGGGACTGCCAGGCCCCTGCAGGTTCACCCCCCGGCCAGGAACTCCCCTGGCAACCATGCAGCCTTGTGCCCAGAGCTTACCGGGCCTCCGCAGATCAGCCTTCTGACAGGAACTCTGCCTGAGACCACCAGGCCTCCATAGGTCCACCTCCAACCAGGGATTCCCCTGGCAACAGCATGGGCCTGTGATTGGCACCTGCAGGATCTCAGCAGGCCCACCCCTGGCCAGGAACTCCCCTGGCAACAGTGCGCCCCCGTTCCCTGAGCCTGCCGACCCCACCACAGATCCTCCTTCTGCCAGGGACTCCAGAAGCTGCGGGACTGGGGTCCTTCCTCTGGAGCCCTCACTGCCTCTGCGTGGAGCCCTCCTCCTGACCAGAGAGTGCTGGTTCCATAGGCACTCTTTGCCAAAGTTGCTGGGTGTTTGACATTCCCAGAACCATGTGCACCATCCCCTGCCTTGCAGCTGGATCTGGGGGTGCCACACTCCAGAGCTTCTCATGCAGCCATAACTCCCTGGCTCCAGAGGAGCTACACAGTGTCACTCCCTACAAAGTTCCAGCAACAATAGAGCGATCCCGCAGGGGTCTAATCTTGGAGAGACACCTTCCCAACTCTGTGGACGGCCAGAAGCAACAGTGAAAAACAATCATGGGGCAGAATCAAAGGAAAAACTCTGGAAATAGGAATAATCAGAGTAGATGAACTCC
Organism: Arctocebus calabarensis; assembly: GCA_963573935.1. Taxonomy (NCBI): domain Eukaryota; kingdom Metazoa; phylum Chordata; class Mammalia; order Primates; family Lorisidae; genus Arctocebus; species Arctocebus calabarensis. The sequence continues at coordinate 28,720 of CAUYON010092029.1, forward strand.
TCCAAGGAACGACAAGGCATACACAGCACAAGATCCCTTGCATAGGCAGATGGCTGAGATCTAGGAAATCGAATTCAGAATCTGGATAGCAAATAAGATCAACAGAATGGAGGAAAAGATGGAATTAGAAATTTAAGCAGTAATCCAAAAGATGACCCCAAAGATGTCTCAAGAATTCAACGAAATCAAAGACAAAATGACCAAAGATTTTGAAACATTGAAACAAGACGTTGCACCCCTCAAAGATCTGAGAAATATAGTAGAATCCCTCAGTAACAGAATGGAACAAGCATAAAAAAGAATTTCTGACATGGAAGACAAAGCTTTTGAACGCTCCCAAACCTCCAAAGAGGAAGAGAAATGAAAGGCCAAAGCAGAGCACTCTCTCAGAGAGCTCTGGGATAATTCAAAGAAAACCAATATTTGCCTCATAGGGATCCCTGAAAGCAATGAAGTGGCTTCATAAGACACAGAGTGTCTTCTGCACGAGATTATGAAGGAGAACTTTCCAGACATGCAAAGAGTTTCTGAAATTCATATAACATACAGTTTCAGAACTCCAGCATGACTCAACCTGAATAAGACATCCCCCAGACACATCATAATCAATTTCATTAAAGTTAATATGAAGGAGAAAATTCTGAAAACAGCCCAATGTAAAAAAAAAAATTACTTACAAAGGGAAGAACATTAGAATAACTGCAGATCTCTCTGCTGAAACCTTTCAAGCTAGAAGAGGGTGGTCATCAACTTTTAATCTCCTAAAACAAAATAAATTTCAACCCAGGATGCTGTATCCATCTAAACTGAGTTTCATTTATGTTGGAGAAATTAAATACTTTAATGACATCCACATGTTGAAGAAATTTGCCATAACTAAACCAGCTCTCCAGGATATTCTCAGACCTATCTTCCATAATGACCGGCATAATCCTCTACCACAAAAGGAAACTAACTCAGAAACTTTTGATCAAATTCCAACTTTCACAATCGCTACAGGACTCAAAATGTCCACCAGAATTTCAAAAGGCTTATCAAATAGTCTCAATTAATGTGAAAGGTTTAAATTGTCCTCTAAAGAGACCCAGGTTGGCTGACTGGATACAAAAACTCAGGCCAGATATCTGCTGAATACAAGAATCTCATTTTACCTTAAAAGATAAATAGACTCAAGGTGGAGGGATGATCATCTTTACTCCAGGCAAATGGAAAGCAGAAAAAAGCAGGTGTTGCAATCCTGTTCACAGATACAGTAGGGTTTAAACCAACCAAAATAAGGAAGGATAAGGATGGACACTTTAAAGGTTAAAGTTACTACTCAATATGATGAGAGTTCAATTATTAATATTTATGCACCCAATCAGAATGTGCCTTAATTTATAAGAGAAACTCTAACAGACACGAGCAACTTGATTAACTCCAGCTCTATAGTAGGTGGAGATTTTAACACCCTTTTAGCAGTGCTGGATAGATCCTCCAAAAAGAACCTAAGCAAAGAAATTTTAAATTTAAACTTAACCATTCAACATCTGGAATTAACAGACATCTATAGAACATTTCATCCCAACAAAACTGAATATGCATTCTTCTCATAAGCCCAAAGAACATGCTCCAAAATTGATCATATCCTAGGTCACAAGTTTAACCTCAACAAACTTATAAAAAAAGAAATTATTCCTTGCATCTTCTCAGACCATCATGGAATAAAAGTTGAACTCAATAACAACAGGAATCTGCATACTCATACAAAAACATGGAAGCTAAATTACCTTATGCTGAAGGATAAATGGGTCATAGATGAGATTAAGAAGGAAATGACCAAATTTTTGGAACAAAATGACAATGAAGACACGAACTATCAGAACCTCTGAGATACTACAAGGGCAGTCCTAAGAGGGAAATTTATAGCACTGCAAGCCTTCCTCAAGAAAACGGAAAGAGATGAAGTTAACAACTTATTGGGACATCCTAAGCAACTGGAGAAGGAAGAATATTCCAACCCCAAACCAAGCAGAAGAAAAGAAATAACTAAAGTTAGAGCAGAATTAAATGAAATTGAAAACAAAAGAATTATACAATAGATTAATAAATCAAAAGTTGGTTTTTTGAAAAGGTCAATAAAATAGATAAAACTTTGGCTAACTTAACCAGGAAAAAAAAAGAGTAAAATCTCTAATTTCATCAATCAGTAATGGTAAAGATGAAATAACACCAGACTCTTCAGCAATTAAAAAAATCCTTAACGAATATTACAAGAAACTTTTCTCTCAGAAATATGAAACTCTGAAGGAAAATGACCAATACTTGGAAGCACATCACCTACCAAGGTTTAGCCAGAAAGAAGTGGAAATGTTGAACAGGCCTATATCAAGTTCTGAAATAGCATCAACAATACAAAATATCCCTAAAAAGTAAAGCCCAGGACCAGGTGGCTTCACGTCAGAATTCTACCAAACCTTTAAAGAAGAACTAGTATCTATATTACTAAACCTCTTCCAAAATATAGAAAAAGAAGGAATACTACCCAACACATTCTATGAACCAAACATCACCATGATCCCTAAACCAGGGAAAGGCCCAACAAGAAAAGAAATTTATAGACCAATATCACTAATGAATATTGATGCAAAAATATTCAACAAGATCCTAACAAGCAGAATCCAACAACACATCAAAGAAATTATACACCATGACCAAGTGGGCTTTATCCCAGGGTCTCAAGGCTGGTTCAATATATGTAAATCTATAAATGTAATTCAGCACATAAACAAATTAAAAAATAAAGATCGTTCAAAAATGGAAGAAAAAGTATCCAATGTACTCAGCCCTAATATGAAGCTAATTTATAGCTTTCGTATGAAGGCTAAAACCCAATTATAGCACAGGAATACAGGGAAAGGGGAAAGGGAGGGGAGGGGAGGAGGGAGGATGGGTGGGGCTCTATTGTCATATTTTAAAGATCTCAAAAAAATAATACTTTGTTTTATATGGAATCAGAAAAAACCTCGAATAGCCAAGACATCACTCAGAATTAAAAACAAAGCAAGAGGAATCACACTACCAGGGCAATTAGTGGGAACACACCTACGGTGCATCTTAGCAGGGTACTGGTGAAACTTATTAAAGGTAGAGTATCAATGTCTTTGTATAGTGATCAAGAAAGTGCCATGAAGGCTATCTGTAACAGTGCGATCAAAATATT
>CAUYON010092031.1:0-19426 GCA_963573935.1 Arctocebus calabarensis
ACCACAATTTATTGAGCCTTTTGTGGGTCAAAGGGCACTTGGGCTTTTTCTATGACTTAGCAATTATGAATTGGGCTGCGATAAACATTCTGGTGCAAATATCTTTGTTATAAAGTGATTTTTGGTCTTCTGGATATATACTAGGTATATAGTAGAGGAATTGAAGGATCGAATGGCAGGTCTATTTTTAGATCCCTAAGTGATCTCCAAACATCTTTCCAAAAGGAGTGTATTAGTTTGTGTTTCCACCAGCAGTGTAGAAGTATTCCCTTTTCTCCACATCCATGCCAACATCTCTGGTTTGGAATTTTGTGATGTGGAGTAATCTAACTGGAGTTAGATGATATCTCAAAGTAGTTTTGGTTTGCATTTCTCTGATAATTAAGGATGATGAGCATTTTTTCATGTGTTGGTAGGCCGTGTACCTTTCTTCTTAAGAGAAGTTTCACTTCAAGTCCCTTGACCACCCTGAGATGGGATCACTTGTTCTTTTCTTGCTAATACATTTGAGTTCTCTGTGGATTCTGTTTATTAAACCTTTATCAGAGACATAACCTGCAAATATCTTCTCCCATTCTGAGGGCTGTCTGCTTGCTTTACTTACTGTGTTTTTGGCTAGGCAGAAGCTTTTTAGTTTGATCAGGTCCTAGTAATGTATTTTTGGTGTTTCTTCAATTGCCCTGGGGGTCTTCCCCATAAAATATTTGCACAGGCCGATTTCTTCAACAGTTTTCCCTGCACTTTCCTCTAGTATTTTTATAGTTTAAAAATCTATAATCTTTAATCCTGTGAAAGTCTATCTTAGTTAATGGTGAAAGGTGTGGGTCCAGTTTCAGTCTTCTACAGAATGCCAGACAGTTCACCCAGCACTATTTGTTAAATAGGGAATCTTTTCTCCACTGAATGTCTTTAATTGGCTTATCAAAGGTCAAATAACGTAAGTAGCTGTTTTTGTGCTAGTACTATGCAGTTTTCATCACTATTGATTTATAGTATAATCTGAGATCTGGTAGCATGATTCCTCCTGTTTTGTTTTTATTTATGAGTAATGTCTTGCCTATTAAAGATTTTCTCCAATTCCATAGAAAGTGAAGTTTTTTTTTTTTTTTTTGAGATCTTTAATGTATGACAGTGGAGTTTTAATAGGGACTGCATTAAATATGTATATTGCTTTGGGTAGTATGAACATTTTAACAATGTTGGTTCTTCCCAGCCATGAGCATGGTATATTATTCCATTTGTTAACATCTTCAGCTATTTCTTTTCTTAGAGTTTCATAGTTTTCCTTATAGAGATCTTTCACATCCTTTGTTAGATAAACTCCCAAATATTTCATCTTCTTTGTCACTACTGTGAAAGGAATAGAGTCCTTGACTGTTTTTTCAGTTTGACCATGTTATATTGTTGGTATATATAAAGGCTACAGATTTATGAGTGTTGATTTTGTAACCTGAGATGTTGCTATATTCCTTGATCACTTCTAAGAGTTTTCTAGTAGAATCCTTGGTGTTTTCCAGATATACAATCGTTTCATCTGTGAAGAGTGAAAGTTTGATCTCCTCTGACCCTATATGGATACCCTTGATCACCTTTGCTTGCCTAATTGCAATGGCTAAGACTTCCATTACAATGTTGAAAAGTAGGTGAGATAATGGGCAACCTTGCCTGGTTCCTGATCTGAGTGGAAATGATTTCAATTTTACTCCACTTAATATGAGGTTGGCTGTGGGTTTGCTGTAGAAAATGCTCCATACCCATTTTCTTAAGTGTCCTGATCCTTAAGAGATGCTGGATAATATCAAAAACTTTTTCGGCATCAATTGAGAGAATCATATGGTCTTTGTTTTTTATTTTGTTTATGTGATGAATTATATTTATAGATTCATGTATATTAAACCAGCCTTGAGATCCTAGGATAAAACACACTTGGTCATGGTGTATAATTTGTTGGATGTGTTGCTGAATTCTGTTTGCTAGGATCTTGTTCAATATTTTTGCATCAATATTCATTAGTGATATTGGGCCTTTTCTTGGGCCTTTGCCTGGTTTGGGGATCAAGGTGATGTTTGCTTCATAGAATGTATTGGGTAGTATTCCTTCTTTTTCTATATTTTTGAAAAGGTTGAGTAATACAGGTACTGGTTCCTCTTGAAAGGTTTGGTAGAATTCAGATGTGAAGCCATCTAGTCCCAGGCTTTTCTTTGTAGGGAGATTTTGTATAGTTGTTGCTATTTCAGAATTTGATATAGGCCTATTCAACATTTCCACATTATTCTGCCTAAGTTTAGGAACTTGGCATGTTTCTAAGTATTGGTCTATTTCCTTCAAATTTTCATATTTCTGAGAATAGTTTCTTGTAATATTCATTAAGGATTTTTTGAATTTCTGAGGAGTCTGTTGTTACTTCATCTTTGCCATTTATAATTGATGAAATTAGAGATTTTACTCTTTTTTTCCTGGATGGGTTATCCAAAGGTTTATCTATTTTATTGACCTTTTCAAAAAAACAACTTTTTGATTTATTGACCTTATGTATAATCCTTTTGCTTACAATTTCATTTAATTCTGCTGTAATTTTTGTTATTTCTTTTCTTCTGTTGGATTTGGGGTTATAATGTGCTTCATTTTCCAGTTGCTTGAGATGTCCCATTATATTGTTAACTTCCTCCCTTTCCATCCTCTTGAGGAAGGCTTGCAGTGCTACAAATTTCCCTTTTAGGACTGCCTTTGTGTATCCCAGAGGCTCTGGTAATTCGTGTCTTCATTATCATTTTTCCCCCAAATTTGGTAATTTTCTTCTTATTCTCATCTTTGACCCAGCTAATTGTTCAGCATAAGGTTATTTAGTTTCCATGTTTTTGTGTGAGTATGCAGATTTCTGTTGTTACTGAATTCAACTTTTATTCCATGATGGTTAGAGAAGATACAAGGAATAATTTTTATTCTTTTAAATTTGCTGAGGTTAGATTTGTGACCTAAAATGTGATCAATTTTGGAGTATGTTCCATGGGCTGATGAGAATAATGTGTATTCAATTTTATTAGGATGAAATGTTCTGTAGATATATGTTAAATCCAAATGTTGAATGGTTAATTTTAAATCTAAAATTTCTTTGGTTAGCTACTTTTTGGAGGATCTATCCAACACTGCTAAAGGGGTGTTAAAATCTCTGACTACTGTGGAGCTGGAGGAAATCAAGTTGCTCATGTCTGTTAGAGTTTCTCTTATAAATTGAAGTGCATTCTAGTTGGGTGCATAAATATTAATAACCGAAATCTCATTATATTGAGTATTACCTTTAACAAATATGAAGTGTTTATCCTTATTCTTCCTTATTTTGGTTGGTTTAAAGCCTATAGATATTCACTGTATCTGTGAATAGGATTGCAACCTCTGCCTTTTTCTGCTTTCCATTTTCCTGGAATATAGATGATCATCCCTTCACCTTGAGTCAATATTTATCTTTTGAGGTAAGATGAGATTCTTGTATGCAGAAGATATCTGATCTGAGTTTTTGTATCCTGTGCCTTTGTACAGGACAATTTAAACCATTCATGTTAATTGTAAATAATGATAAGCCTGGTAGAATTTTGGGTATCGAGTTTTTCTAAAGTCCAGTGGACATTTTTAATCCTTTCACAACTGTGGAAGCTGTAATTTGATCAAAAATTTCTGAGCGAGTTTACATTAGTGGTAGAGGATTGTGCTGGTCATTATGGAGAATAGGTCTGAGAATATCCTTGAGAGCTGGTTTAGTTATGGCAAATTTCTTCAACATGTGCATGTCATTAAAGTATTTAATTTCTCCATTATAAATGAAACTCAGTTTAGCTGGATACAAAATCCTGGGTTGAAAATTATTTCATTTTTGGAGATTCAAAGTTGATGACCACCCTCTTCTAGCTTGAAAGTTTTCAGCAGAGAGATCTGCAGTCATTCTAATATTCTTCCCCTTGTATGTTATTGTTTTCTTACATCTGGCTGCTTGTAGAATTTTCTCCTTTATATTATCCTTGGCGAAGTTAATTATAATGTGCCTGGGAAGTCTTATTTGGGTTGAGTTGTGCTGGGGTTCTAAACCTGTCTGCTATCTGAAGTTCAGAATCTCTTGCATGTCCAGGAAGTTCTCTTTGATTATTTCTTGGAGTAGAGCATGTGGGCTTTTTGAAGCCACCTTGTCACCTTTAGGAACTCCTATTAGGGGAATATTAGTTTTCTTTTAATTATCTCAGAGCTCTCTGAGAGAATGATCTGTTTTTGCTCTACCTTTCTCTTCCTCTTTTTGTGTTTGGGAGTGTTCAAAAACTTTGTCTTCAATGTCAAAAATCCTTTCTTCTGCCTGCTCCATTCTGTCACTGAGGGATTCTACTGTATTTCTCAGATCTTTGAGGGCTGCAAATTTTTGTCTCAAAGTGTCAAAATCTTTGGTAATTTTGTCATTGAATTCTTGAGACAACTTTTGAAATGCTCCTTGAATTTCTAATTCCAAATTTTCCTCCATTCTATTAATCTTATTTGCAATCCAAATTCTGAATTCAATTTCTGACATCTCAGCTATTTGTTTATGAATAGTATCTTCTGGTGTATCCATCATGTCATTCCTTGGAGGAGTTGATCTACTCTGAATATTCATATTGCTGGAGCATTTCCACTAATTCTGCCCTATGATTATTTTACACCTTTGGCTAGATGAGCAGATAAGATAAAGTTGGTTTGGGGGCTCCTAGAGTAGGGATTAACAAGCTCTTTGCCCAAGAGCTGAGCCTGGTATATGTACCTTTTCCCCTAGAGCTTTTCAAAGGACCAGTATAGTGCTACTGCCTGAGACACTGGGGACCACTTGGTGTGGTGGGGCTAAGTGGCTCTGTCTTGTTTTCAGCTGTTCTTTGTTCACTTCTAGTGAATCAGTAACTCTGGGTTAAAGTCTCAGCTATGGAGAAATACCAGCCACTAAGTCACCCTGCCCCACAGGCAACAACTGGAAAAGGAAAATCAAACCTTTCCACAACCAAACACCCAGGGTACTACTTTGGATAGTCCTTGGGTGATTGACCCAGTTCAAGAGATCCAAATCAATTGTCCCAGTCAGCACTCAGTCTCAAGTTGGAGAGTTCAAATGGTTTCCAGCAATTAGAAAGCAGGAGTCTGCTGGCAACTCAAGTATGACTTGCTCTGGTGTTCATTGGAGTCAGAAGAACCCACCCGACAAGTGAATTAGTCTGGGAAAATTGATGCCTTCTTCCCCATCTTGCACCTCTGTCACACCCAGTCACTACTAACCCCACAGGGCTGTGACCAAGTTACCTCCAATGAATCAATGCTTTGGGGGTTTGCACCTGCCTGAGTCACAGGGAGGTCTATGTCTCCTTGGCCAGAACTCCTACACTCTACCACCAGCTGGCAGACAGCACTGAAACTTGACAACCTCATGTAGTTAATGGAAGCTGGGGCACTTCACTCAGTTCCAGCCCCACCCCTGATTGATGTTGCTGCCACTTATATTCTGACTGAATTAGCAATTCTGCCCTGGCTATATATATTACCCTGTGGGCCAGGCTCTGTTTGAGTTCACAGAAACTGTGGTTTAGCACCACCCTGTGCTGCTGCCCTTGAGCCAATTCTCACAGAGCTGGTGTCTTTGTCTTGGCTGCACTCTGTGTTGGGGTGGGCATGGCTAGAGCTGACATCCAGCTCTCAGTGTCTGTTTTTCTCTGGGCTGGTGCTGTTGCCCCACCTACTTTTGTCTCAGCTATGTTTCCCTGGGGCCAGGTGCTTCTTAGGCTCACTAAAGTAGCACTTCTGGCTCAGCCCCACCCTGGGAGTATGCCCTCTCTATGAATGCACATATTCTAGTCTCTGTCCCCACTGCACTCACCTGGGAAAGTACTGACTCAGGCATAACCTTTACTGACAGGATCTGTTCCACAAGTGGCCTCCACTGGTTGCTGAGAGAGGCAGGGAATATCTCTCCAAATTATCCCCAGTGGTGTGAGCCCTATTGTTCTCATCACTGCTGCTGCTGTTGCTGCTCTGTACCACAGGGCACCACTTCTCCCTCTTCATGTAGGTCCACAGTCCTCTCTTTACCCCTATGTCACAGAATCAGCACAGACCTGCAACAGCTCATGCCTTGTCCACAACTCTTGAGAAAATGCTCAAGAATCTGGACTCCATGGGGGACAGGCTTCTAGGGCTTAGGGTGAGAGTGGAGGGGAGTGCTGGGAGACAAGAACTGCAGGTAGAGAATATCTACAGTTTTATGCCTGGTGGGAGAGTGCCACTCTTGTTAATGGGTCCTCTTGGGGGAAGGAGTTCCAGTTTTTAGAGGGTCTTTCCCATGGGACAAAAAGGGAGGATATTGGAACTCTGCTTGCTTGTTTATAGAAAGTATACTGTGAGCCGCTCTCATGAGAGGGAACTCCTGTACACTTGGCAATGGATTTTGTACCTATGGTTTATTTCCTTGGGGTTGCAACTCACCTCAGCAGAGTTGATGTGTATTCTTCAACCTTCTCTCTTGGCTCAGCTCCAAACCATCAGCTTACAAGCTGAACTTCTGTCCTTTTACTCTCCTAGATGGGAGCCTCTGTGGAAAGCTGGCTTCACTTGGCCATCTTGCCTCTGCCCCATTTCCCATTTTCAATAGCACCTTAGCTATTAAAGACCACTTGCAATTTCATATAAATTTGAAAATCAGCTTTTCCATTTTCCCAAAAGACCACTGGAATTTTTATAGATATTGTATTTAATCTGTAGATCACTTTGGCATGTTAACAATGTTATGTTTTCCAATCCACAAACATAAATATCTTTCCATTTGTTTAGGTGTTCTTTATTTCTTTCAGCAATGTTTTGTAGCTTTCAGTTTGCAAGATTTTGCCCCTTTGGTTAAATTTATTTATAGGTATTTTATTATTTTGGATCCTATCATAAATAATCTTTTCCCTTAATTTCTTAATTTCCTTTCTGTGGTGTCAGATTCTGTTTACCAATATTTCATTGAAAGTTTTTAACATGTATATTTGAGAGGAACATTTGTCTATGATTTTCTTTTTTTTCTATATCTTTATCTGGTTTGGTATTAGAATAATTTTACCATCATAGAATGAACTATCTTCCTCATAAACCTTGTTTCATGTTTAATTGACTATTTAGAGTATATTGTTTTGATTTCCTTCTCATTTCCTCTTATGCGTATTTTCAGATACTTCTTTGTGTTTAATATAGGAGTTACAGTTAAGATTGCAGATTTATAACAATGTAGTTTGGATTAATCCCTATCTCACTTCTGTAACATACAACAGTGCTGTTCCTATTTAGTTCCACCCCTTGCATTTATGTTGTTCTTTTCACAATTTACATTTTTATATGTTATGCTCCCATTACATAAATTTATAACTGTGTTTATCCATTTGTCCCTTAAAATTATATACAAAGTAAAAAAAGAAGTTTCAACCAAAATGCAATAACATTGGCTTTTATATTTACCTATGTAGTTAATACTTCTCAGACTTTTATATTTCTTTTCATATCTTCAACTTACCATCTAGTTTTCTTTCATTTCAGCCTTAAAGATCCCATTAGCATTACTTGTTGGGCAGATCTGCTAGAACGAACTGCCCCACATTCTGTTCATCCTGGAATGTGTCCATGCCTCTTCATGTTTAAAGGACAGTCTTGCTGCATGTAGAATTTTTGACTAACAGATGTTTTTCTTTTTATTCCTTAAGAAAATGTCATACCACTTTCTTCTGTCTTCCATAATTTCTAGTGATAAATTGACTGATAATCTTATTGAACTTATTGATAAGATTTTATTGATTATAAAGTCAATAATTGTGCTGATCTTGTTCATTATCCATAAGAAGTTGCTTCCATCTTGCTGGTTTCATGATTCTGCCTTTCTCTTTACCTTTGATTATTATGTGTCACAGTGCAGATCTCTCGAAGTTCTTGAATTAGTCAAATTTGAAAAGATTTCAGCCACTCTACCTGCTCACACTCCTTCTCCTCTATCTTCTCCTGTAGACTCCCACAGCACGTATGATCCCTTGATGGTGCTCTCCATGTCTTTCAGACTCTGCTTTTTGGTTTTACTTATTTTTTTCTTTTTGGTCTTTAGACTGGATTGTTTCAATTCTTCAACAATCACATTTGGTAATTCTTTTTTTCTGCATGTTCAAATCTGCTGTTGAATGCTTCTAGTGATTTTTTCTTGTCAATTATTGGATTTTCAGATGCAAAATTTCTATTTGGTTCCTTTTTATAATTTCTATATTTTATTGATATTTCCATTCTGTTCATATGTTACTTTACTTGTATCTTTTAATTCTTTGGTTAGACATGGGACAGTTAATTTAAAACATTCCCTAGTGAGTCCAGTAATAGCTTCCTCAAGGATGGCTTCTATCAATAATTTCTTTTTCTGTGAATGGGCCATATTTTTATGTTTATTTGAATGTCTTGAAATTTTCATTGAAAAGGGGGACATTTTCAGTATTATAATATAGTAACTCTGGAAATCAGATTTTCTCTTTTCCCTAAAGTTTGCCATTGCTTTCTGTCAAGCATGCTACAGTTCATTTGTTCAGTTACTTTCTAAAATTCCATGCTTAGAGTGTATCCTGGTTGTGCATGTTCTTTGAAATCTCTATTTCATTATCTTAGTGGTGTAAGAGAAAAAAATACATTTTTCCCCATATTTGAAGCTTGACTCTAAGCTAGGACATTCATGCACTGCTAGGCTGGGTCATCTGTAACTCTGCCTTAGCCTTCATCTGCAGAGACCACTGGTCACCGACACAAGAAGTATGAGTTGTTTGATTTTGAAGAACTTTATTCATCTTGAGTGTCATGTTGACTGGCTTTTGCTTTTTCAGAGGTCCAAGAGTGGTTTTAAAGTGTATTTGGGACCATGGGTCACAGCATCCTTTGCCAACTTCCACCCTTCACTTACTTAGACGTTTCTTGTAGGCTTGGTACAGCAAATCCACCCTAATAAGTGTGCGAAGCTGATACTTTGTCTTCCTTTGGACTCTGGCATGTTAAAACAACAGAGTGAGTGCCTGCTAACTGGGACAGTGCTCAGGCTCGAAACAAGCAGCTTCACAACTCAGTTAAAGGCACAACCACTGCTCAGCTTCCTGATTTATGACCATGTGAGAACACAGGCCCAAAGGCAGATATATGACAGTCTGTACTTAATACAAGTGATCACAGACATAGTTCCTATTCATGTTCTGTTCTAGAACCTTACCTGTTACATTAAGAAGAAGAGTCTATGGCCCTTCCCCTTGAAATTTGGAGACAGTAGTTATAAATATGGAATACATTGAGAATAATGTCACAGTGATGTCTACAGTTAGGCCCTAAAAGATAATGCAATTTCTATTTGGCTTCTCTCTGGACACTCACCCTGGAGACCCAGGACGTTGAAGGGGCCCATCTGGAGAATGAATGAATGCCCAAGCCACAGCTCAGGCAGGGCTCCTAGACCCCAGCCAGCACCAGGTTTCCAGTCATGTGGAAAGATCATGGTAGAAGTAAACTGGAAGACCCATTGAGACTTCCCAGGGGACAGCGCACAGCCACATAAGCCTTCTGCACCAAGTTCTGCCCATATTGCAGATTGGAAAAAAAGGGAAATAGTTGTTTGTTTTTTTTTAAGTCACTTGGTTTTTAGTGGTTTGTTCCATAGCAAATGAAGCAACCACCAGGTCTTCTGAATTTTCAGAAAAATTTAAAAAATGTAAGTTTTGAAGTGAAAAGCCCTGAGTTTTAAATAGCAACTAATACTACATTTTAAATTATCTTCTGTGAGTTATATAAAACATACGTATGCCATTTTCAGCCTTCTGGTCACAGTTTGGATGTCTCAATTAACTAACACAATCATACCGGCAGGTAGTTTCTATTATCTTCATTTTCCAGATAACCTAAAATTCAGTGAGTAAACAAGCTCGAAGTCACACAGCCAGTAAGAAGTACAGTCGTGATGTAGACTCAGTGAAGTACGTCTGCTTTTCCCTACTATGTTTTTTAGCTTACTATAGAAGACACATTATTTCCTGCTTCATGTAATCTTCCTATTTCTGCATCATTTAGAAATACTTCCAAAGAAATTTAGTTTCTTACACTTTTTTAACCTGTTGCTGCTGTTTCCTTCCTTCCTTCCTTTTTTTTTTTTTTTTTTTTTTATACATCATTTCACTTCAACTTCTCACCTCTTGCTTTATTTGTTCTCTTGGGTTGCAAAAGAAAAATTGTTATTAAATTGACAAAGGCTGCAATGATCCTTTGCTCTGGGGGGGTTTCCTAAGGCTGCAGTGAGGTACAGCACAGGCCGAGCTAGTCTGGCTGTGTCCCCAGCCGTCACTAAGTTGTTATCCATGCCCTTGGGCTTGCCATTGTGATAGGTGCTTTTTAAAAAATTCTTTATTACCAATTGTTACAACCCTAGATCCTTTTTGCTACAAAAGTCCTATAAAGATGGGACTGCAGAGACCATTTTTCCAAGTCTGAGTCTGTCTATTTATTTGACAGCAGGTGGAAATGACGGGAAGGGGTGTTTTTCTGTCTTGCTTGAAAGAGAAAAGAGAAAAGGTATTAGTTGTCTATTTTTTGAGACTTTGGAAAAAAAATAAGAAGTTAACTGATGACTTCATACTGAGCCTCAGAGTTAAAGCATTCTATAATGTCTTATTTGACAGTGTGAACGTTACTTTCTTGGCATTATTATTACTAATATTGCTTAATATTTCGATGTAGTAATCGTCTGTTTTCTTTTCTGAATGTATTTATCTTCGTTCATTCTTTACGTGGTTTTTGTTTCTAGTCCTTATCTTAAACATTATTATTGTTATTAAATTTTAAGCCTTTTAAATTTTGTGAAGGCAAAAAGGGGAAACCTAATTAACACACATATATGTAAAAAATAATTAAGAAAAACCTTTTAGAGTGACTTTTTAAAAACCACGTTGCCTTTTTGAAGGCAGAGGGTGAATGTTACAAACAGCTCATCCTGCACAGCCCTGGATAATAGCTGTGGCTTTAAACGTCTTTTAATATCTCCTGGCGGGCTTTGGAATCAGGCAGGCCTGAGTTTAAATAAGAGATAAGAGATTTCTTGAGAAATTCATGTACATTCTCAGAGACTTAATTTCCCTATTGGTAAAATGGAGGAGGAGGCTCATAATAATAGCTGCATTGTAGATTTGTTGTGAGGATTAGTTGTAATGTATAACGGGCTCAGCACAAAGCCTGACACACAGCACATGCTCAGTAAATGGGAGCTGATGTTGTGTAACGGTCTGTGTCTATAAAACCAATTTTGTAGAAACTGAAAGTAGGAAAACAGTAGGGTTAAAGAATGTAAGACAAGTTGATTTAAATTTTTAAAGATTATTTAAGAGAAAATACCCATATATATATATATATTTTCTATTTTGGGATAAATGTTCCTATCTTCCAAATAACATTTTTATATTACTAAATTCAAATTTTCCTGATTCTCCCTCCTTCTCTACTAACCTCCTCCATCCTCTCACCCCCAAGTAGAAGTCTGGAAGGACAGGTAACTCTGTCTGCATTTATTTACACGAGTAGAGGAACCCACCTTGCCCCTGACCCTCAGGTGCTTCCACAACGCACCTGCCCAGCCCAAACTAGTAATTCATGCTCCTGTTAAAATCCCAAAGACAGACTTAGCATTTTAAATCACATAGGAATTTCCAAAGTTTCAAAGCATAAAGTAGAGCTTCTCTGACCCGGGTAGACTATACCAAGTGTTGGAAAGAGAATGACCATTTAAGGAGTGGATTAATTATTTCGTGTTTGTAGGCCATACATCTGTCTTCTTCAGAGAAGTTTCTGTGCAAGTCTCTTGCCCACAAAGAAATTAGGTTGTTTGTTCTTTTCTTATTGATTAGTTTGAGTTCTCTGTGGACTTAATTATCAGACCTTTGTCAGAAAAGGAACCTGTAAAAATCTTCTCCCATTCTGAAGGCTGTCTGTTTGCTTTACTTAAAGTGCCCTTAGCTTCTCAGAAGCTTTTTAGCTTCATCAGATCCCTGTAATGTATTTTTGGTGTTGCTTCAATTGCCAAAGGGGTCCTTCTTATAAAGTAGTTTCCCAGGCCAATATTTTTAAGCATTTTCCCTGCTCTGTCTCCTAGTATTTTTATAGTTTCATGTCTTAAGTTTAAATCTTGTATTCAGTGAGAACCAATTTTTGTTAGTGGTGAAAGGTGGGGGTACAGTTCCAGTCTTCTACAGATCACCGGCCAGTTCACCCAGCACCCTATGTTAAGTAGGGAGTCTTTTCCCTAATGTGTGTTTTTGTTAGGCTTATCAAATGACGATAAGTGGCTGAGTTCATCTCTTGGCTCTTTATTCTGTTCCATATATCTAACCTCTCTATTTTTGTGCCGGTACCATACACATGAAAAAATGCTCATCACCATTAATCATCAGAGAAATGTAAATCAAAACCACTTTGAGGTATCACCTAACTGCAGTAAGAAGAGCCACATCACAAAATCCCCAAACTGCAGATGTTGGTGTGGCTGTGGAGAGAAGGAAACACTTCTACACTGCTGGTGGGAATGCAAACTAATACAGCCTTTTCACTAAAAAGTATGGATAATTATCAAGGAACTAAAAGTTGGCCTACCATTTGATCCTGCAATGTTATAACTAGGTATCTACCCAGATGAACAAAAATCATTTTACAAAAAAGACATTTGCACCTTAATGTTTATTGCAGCCTACTTCACAATAGCCAAGTTGTGGAAGCAGCCCAAATGCCCATCAACCCATGAATGGATAAACAAATTGTGGTATATGTTTACCACAGAATACTATGCAGCCACAAAAAAGAGGGATACTTTGGGTGGTGCCTGTGGCTAAAGTAGTAGGGTGCTGGCCCCATATACTGGAGGTGGTGGGTTCAAACCCAGCCCTGGCCAAAAACTGCAACAACAACAACAAAACAAATCAATAAACAAAAGGTAAAAAAAAAATTTGAAAAAAGAGGGATACTTTATATCTTTTATGTTTGCCTGGATGGAACTGGAACATATTCTTCTTAATAAAGTATCTCAAGAATGAGGGAAAAAGTATCCAATGTGCTCAATACTATTATGAAACCAATATATAAACACTTACACATTCATACGAATGATAAAATACAAAGATATCCAGAAAGAAAGAGAGGAGGGGAGGGAGGGGGGTGGGAGGGGGAGGTGAGTGGACAGAGTATTTGGCGGGATCTCATCTAATATGCACAATGCAAGGGCACATTTCAAAACAACTAAGAGTATACTATAAATGTCTTACCACAAAAATAAGTAACTGGGGTGATGGTTATATTAATCAGTTTGATTTAAGCATTCCACCTTGTGTATCAAAACATCACATTGCACCCCATAAATGTATACAGTTATGATTTAATAAAAATTAAGTTAAAAAAATAAAGAGTGGATTAAAAAAAAGGAACCAATAGTCTCCTCTGCCCTTTCCTGGCTGGGGGGGGGGTCTTAAGAAATTTCCCCCCAAAGCCCTGCTAGCTCTAGGACCATCTGTTTATTGTGCCAGAGAAGGAAATGTACCTACAATTGCTCATTGGGGTAATGTTTAAGTCAAGTGTGGATTTCAAGCTCAATTTAAGGGCTGCATTTTGATTTTATTTTAAGAAGAAAAATTTGCCTGTGAAAATGTTTCTTTTCTTATAGAGAGATCCATAAACACCCTTCATTAATTTTTGAAATGATTTGAAATGGGCTTTTATTTCTAAATTGATTTATATTTCTTGAGTCAGGCTAAGTAAACTACACAAATCTATTCATTCTGGTTATATTTAAACTCTCTGTACTGTGCATGGAAATTCTCCATAAGTTCTGGTTATTCTTTGCTTATATTTTGGCACTATTTTAATGCCTTTAACCCCCCGCCCCCAAATCCCCAAACATTAAAGGCAACAGGTGAGCGTACGGTATGAGGAATTTTATAACTTTTATACATAGCAATCTGAACGTCATAAAGTAGACTATCTAAAGCAGATCTGTTGATCAGTAAGATTATTTAAGGAAATGAGTAACAATACGAGGGCGACTTCAACACTTATGAGGAGCTTACTCATGAACACATTTCCCAACATCCCCAGTTGCAATCTCATTAATCCTTCACCCATTGGGAGGAAAATTTACAATTGCAAGGTCCACATGGGGACAGCAGAATATTTACAAAAATCAGCCTGGCAGATGGGCCATGTCAAAACACAGAGAAATAGCTTCCGTGTGTAGTAAAATGCACATAACATAAAACAGACTATTTTAATTATTTTTTTAAAGATACAGTTCAGTGGCAGAAGCATATTCATTGTTCTGAAACTATTAGCACCACTTATCTCCGGAACATTTCGATCTTGCCAAACTGGACCTCCAGGCCCAGTACACAGTGACTTCCAGGCCCCCGTCCCCAGGCCTGGCAGCGCCACCCTACTTTCTGTTCTATGAATTCCACCCCTCTGTGTACGTCCAAGTACTGTGAGATCATACAGCATTTGTTCTTGTGTGACTGGCTTATTTCACTTAGCATACTGTCCCCACAGCTAACCCATGCCGTAGAATCTGTGGACATTTTTTTCCTCCTAAAGCTGCATAATTTCCCACTGTTTGTACAGACTACATTTTGTTCATCATTCATCTGCTGATAGGCACTTGGGGGGCTTCCACCTTTTGGCTATTGGTAGGCTGCTATGAACGTAGGTGTACAAATATCTGTCCAAGTCCCTATTTTCATTTATAAATGTCCCGTGAAGTGGAAATGCTGTGTCATATGGTAATTTTACGTTTAATCTTTGTACTGCCCTCCGCAAAAGATGTACCATTTTACATTTCCTACCAGCAATGAAGAAAGGTTCTAATTTCTCTACATCATCACTAACACATTCATTAGTTTTCTTGTCTTTCTTCTTTTTAATAAATGCTTCCTGGTGGGTGAGGTGGTCCTTCCCTGAGACCTTCTCTTCATTTTGGTGATCACTGGTGATACTAAGCTTGTTGTCACGTGCTTATAACCTATGTATGTATTGAGCCTTTGCCCGTGTGTTCATTGAGCTGTTCGTTGTTGCTAACTCTGAGCAAAAATTTGATTCCTAGATTAATTGTGATGAATGCAAGTGTCACCTTAAAAATTATAAAAAAGAGGGTGGTGCCTGTGGCTCAGTGAGTAGGGTGCCAGCCCCATATACCGAAGGTGGAGGGTTCAAACCCAGCCTCGGCCAAACTGCAAAACAGAAAAATAGCCAGGTGTTGTGGCGAGCACCTGTGGTCCCAGCTACTCGGGAGGCTGAGGCAAGAGGCTCGCCTAAGCCTAGGAGTTGGAGGTTGCTGTGAGCTGTGTGACGCCACGACACTCTACCGAAGGCGATATAGTGAAACTCTGTCTCTACAAAAAAAAAAAAAAAATTATAAACAAGATAAATATTGTGTAAGTCATGTTTCACTTTTTTTTTTTATTCGAAACAGTCTCACTCTGTCACACTGAGTAGAGTGCCATGGGCATCATCAGGGCTCACGGCAACCTCAAACTCTTGGGCTCAGGCGATCCTCCTACCTCAGTTTCTAAAGTAGCTGGGACTAGAGTAGCCCACTACAACACCTCGCTAGTTTTTCTTTTTTCTTTTCTTTCTTTTGTTTTTTTTTTTTTTTTTTTAGTAGAGATGGTGTCTCTCTGTTGCTCAGGCTGGTCTTGAACTCCTGAGCTCAACAGGCATGAGCCACCATGCTCTGCTTTCTACTCCATTGTTGAAAAGATCATTGAATAAACAAGAGCATATTTGTATTTAGTAAAGGGACTTTATTTTTCGTGTAGCTCATTCCATAGAAATCAGGTATTTCCACGATTGGAGTAATTCTTCCCTGTCACAGATATTTCTATCGGGTGTTCAGTGAAGAACGTCAGCAGAAGGGTCTTCTGTGGGATTCCTCTTCTTGGACGTTCAGTGAAGAACGTCAGGAGGGTCTTCTGTGGGATTCCTCCTCTCGTCTCATTTTTGCCTTCTGTTTGCTCAGTTCTTCTTGCTGTGAGCTGGCAGTGTTCCTGGACACAGGGCCTTTTCTGTTTGTTTTGGAGATGCCCACGCTGGCCGGGTATGACGAAGCACCTTACAGGTTGCTCTTTGCCCCTAAACGTCATCACCAGGCCCTGAAGCCCCACTGGAAATTTTAGGAAGTACTCACGTGGTAATGGCCTCATTCTGACCTCCAGGCATGATCCTCGCCATTTCACGTACATTAACTCATTCAATCTTGTTACTACCCTATGCATCCCAATAATATCTTCATTTTACAAACATGGGAACAGAAGTGCAGAAAAAGTAAGTAACTGACCTGAGGTCATGCAGCCAGTGGGAGGCGGCAAGCCCAGCTGCCACTCTTCCCAGCCATGACCTGGGGCTGCCTTTGGATCATGGGCAGACTCCAACCCTGGCCCTCTGGCCCTGCTTATCTAATTCTTCCTCCCTCCCCAGCCACCCACCCCTTAGACCGAGTAACTGGGAGGAATGACAGTAACACTTGAGTCTTCTCATCTCACAATGTATTTTAGGTTCAAACCTAGAACCTGGCAATAAGGATTCCAGTTATAACACGTCCATGTCTCAGGTCCATCTGTCTCTCGTTCTTATATTCTCAATTGTAGGACGGACATGCCTTCAAGGCATTGCTGAACTAAAGAGGTATCAGAGTGGGATTAATCTCTCTGCAGAGAGCCGTCCTCTGCCGTCCTTCAGATCATTGTGTTAAAAGACGGACCATGTTTTTCTAGACCTTTCTATAATGAAAACTTTTATAAGATGCCACAATTCTGAATGTCCCATGCCACAAACGGATGGCGATTCTTTCTCCCACTCTTCAAGCTTCATGAATCTGTAGGGGGAAGCTCTCAGTTCGATGGTGTACACAGGCAGCAGCCTGTTCTTTGATGAGACAGAAAAAAGTGAAACATTTCCAAGAGACAGTTAAAAGACAGCTCCAGGAAAGAGGGCCGAATGAGGGACCAGCTGCAAAAAAGACAAGGAAGCAGCCCAGGTGGCAGGAAAATATCAGGCGGGTGAAGGTGAAAAGGACCCAGGGTGCAGCAGGGAGTCCCAGGGACGATGGCCGCATGGACGCAAGGTCACCCAGCGTGTGGCAGACACAGCACATGGAGAGGGGTCTGCTCTAACACCCCGCTGTCCAGGGAGGCCTCTAACACCGCTGTCCTCACTCTCAGTCGGCACAGTGCAGCTGAATCTGTAAGGGACAGGACAGCTATTAGTATTTGTAGATGATATAATTGAATTTTCAGAAAGCCTGAAAAAACAATTAAAATTTGAGAGTGAATACTCATATCAGGCAATGCTGCTAAAAACAAAACAAATATGCTCAAATCAAACTGCTTTCCAAGTACAAGCAATTATTTATTCAAAAGCATGATAAGAAAATAAAGAAATCACATGAATCAAAAAAATGCCCCCCCTACAATGAAGAACAACTTTAAAAATAAATGTGCAGGGTGGCACCTGTGGCTCAAAGGAGTAGTGCGGCAGCCCCATATGCCAGAGGTGGCGGGCTCAATCCAGCCCCAGCCAAAAACCGCAAAAAAAAAAAAAATAATAATAAATAAAATAAATAAATAAATAAAATAAAAGGTGTTTAAAAAAATAAAAATAAATGTGCAAAAGCAAAACATAAACACCACAGAATTTACCTGCAGACTGTCAAATCCTAGTGATTGGAAAGACGTGTGATGTGATATACAAGATAATAGACGATGCTACAGTATCAGTTTTTCCCAGAAGAAATGCAACAGTTTAATACCTTTAATCAAAATTTTGATGAAAGTTTTTGCAAGTATCAAGGAAAGTTTTCTGAAAAGATACTAGGCAAAAATACCCAGGGCATTAAAACATAATAATTAAAAACACTAGCAGATCTGAGCCGTGGCCGTCACGGGGCTGTGGGGTGCAGTGGAAGGTGCCCTCTTGCCCCAACCTGCAGCTGACCATGCCCTCTCCCCCTGGCCTGCAGCAGACCAGGACTGCACCCTCTCACTCTAGCAACTCTTCTTCCAACGACCTTATGCAGAAGGGATGAGAACTACTCCCTATTGGCAGAGGCCAGAGAGCTTGAGAACTTTTTAGAAGGTGCCAGTTCAGTGGTGGAATCGAGCCCACCGTTCTCTAATTTCAGTACTCACCTGTTTGTCCACTATACAAAAATCAGAGTGGTGCAGTCTCGGGCAGGATCCATGACAGGTGAATAAACCAGAAATGGGAGCCCTGTTAAAAGGGCTACTGCCTGTCTAGGAATACATTGTTGTTCACAGATGACTTGCCCATTTGGGAAAAAGAAAACAAAATATCCTCCCACTAGGTCACCTACTAAAATTATCGGTTTGATGAAAATATTTCAAATTGTATATAAAACCAGCACATTGTACCCCATGATTGCATTAATGTACACAGCTATGATATAATAAAAAATAAATAAAATAAAATAAATAAAAATAAAAAAATAAATTTCAAAAAAAGATAAAACTAAAATTAAAAAAATTGAAGTGCATAAAAATATCTGAAGATCTAGTGCCTCTCCTCTTGGTCAAGGACTTTTTAAATATGAAAGAAATCACAAGGGGGAAGTTGAAGGAAGATTTAACTATTCAAAATGTCAAAAACTGTCTTAACCAAATTAAAAAATCATACATTGGTTAAAATTGCAATGAAACATATGTGCATAATGTAGAAAGTGCCCATCTTTTGAGAAAGAGCTTATAATGCATATCGAGCTGATCAAAAGTTCTTGTCCTGTGATGTCCTAATTCTTCTTCAAAGAATTTATTCCAGACCAAAAAACCATCAACAATGAGGTCAAAGATAAAATAGATCTGCCAAAATCAAGCTTTATAATACAAAAAAAAAAAAAAAAAAGAAAGAAAAAAAAAGTGAAATAATTTAATTGTAGGAACCATTTGGAAAGAGAAAAAGTATAACTAATTCTTGTGTTTCTCTGAATTGCTGTCATCACTAACATACTATCTCCAAATAACACTTAATGACATGCAAAGATCTCAGGACAAAAGTCTAGGAGTTTGTGTAAGAAAAGAACAAAGCAATTGCAGGGCTAGGCACTGGCCTCTGGTTCATGGTTAAGAGAGGGAGAGGGATTAAAGAATATCTTTTTTAGGTTTTCTGTTTCTACCAATGTTTTACTTTTGTATAATGAAAATAAACCACATTGGGGGGTGGAGCAAGATGGCGGACGAGTAACAGCTTCCTTGCGGCTGGGCACAGTGAAACTGGGGAGAGAGGACTTCAGGCATCTCTGCCAGGCGGGATCTGCCCAGAAACTTCCCTTTGGGGACACAGGGAGACAGCGTGAGGCTTC
>CAUYON010092035.1:0-23955 GCA_963573935.1 Arctocebus calabarensis
TCTTTATATAGTGATCAAGAAAATGCCATGAAGGCTATCTGTAACAGTACGATCAAAATATTTCTGAATGTATATGAATCATGCCCTATGATTGCACCAATGTACATAATTATGATTCAATAAAATTATTTAAAAAAAAAAAGAATCAGTTTCAATCTGATTCTTAAATCTTTATGGATGATCTATTTTTCATTTCCGTAGGCCTCTGGAGTCATCATTTTGTTTTTACTATTCTTTAGTTTCACTATAATGTGCCTGTGTATAGATTTCCCTCATTGTGTGGGACTTTGCAATCTGAGGATGCTCACCTTCTCTCAAGAAGGAAGCAAGTAACAGTGCCAGGATTTTAAATATCCCAACTATATAAATGGTAAACAAAGATCTGGTTCTTAAACTGAAAATAATTATTAATTTTAAAAGAGCATTAGAATCCATACCATGCTCTGAGTATCAATGTGGAAGTTCACAAATTGAGAAAGATGCCCAGGAGAAGCATATGGGACTCAGTCTATGTTAGGACCCTGGGAACTGCAGAAGACAAAGCTTCTGGTGAGTCCTAAAAGTTGCATAAGACTTAGGAAGAGAAAAAAATGTAAGAACATTTTTCCAGGCAGTGAAAAGGAAGTTTTTAAAGTCATGAAACATGGAAATACAACGTGTGCTGCCTATTTGTGAAGTACAGGATACAAGGAATATGAACATATCAGAAGTAAAACAGAAGCAGATATTCAAGTCTTCTGAGATACTTTAAAAGTAAGAAATTTTATGAAATGAAATAGGAAAATATTGAAGGATCGCAGTGGGATAAAGATTTGGCCTATAGAGAGAAAACTGGCTCTGTGAAAAGAATGAATTCGATAAATCAAGCCCCGCTCCCTACAAACATTAGATGGTTAATGAAATAACTGTGTCATTCATTGCACAAGAGAGCACAAAGATGTTCAGCAAAGTGATGACATCAGGGGCACAGAAAGCATGGTCAACATTGAAGTGACAAGATGAAAATGAGAGGGGAGAGACAAGGGGACTTGGATTGAGACCCCAGCTTGGAACTCAGAAGGATATTTGTTTAAGGTAGGAGGCTGCAGACCATTTACCCTTAAGCCAGTTTAATGACAGTGGGAATGGGAAGAGTCAGGAACCAACAGGCAGGCATTGGGTGATGGTTCCAGCCCCCAAATCGGATGGGATGAGAAATAGAAACTGGCGATGCACAGCCCATACACAAAACACATAACAATCGCCTGTATCCACACCTCCTTCACCACGTGCACCTGGACCCAACTCAACAATTCACATTACACAGGATGAATTTCATAGACATTCTGAATGCAGCAGCTCTCAAACCTATCTCTATATTGACATATCTGGTCATTAAGTCTCTCTTTGTCACACACATGCATGGAAAACAATTTCAAATGGTTATCCCAGGTAGGCATAAGCAGTCACTTAAATTGTCTATATATGTGTGTAACGTTGTATGACATTTTTCTCTTGTATGTTTACCCATGTCTTTAGAGATGGCAAATGAACGCATGAAGATTGTTCTACTTAAAGGCTTAGAGGAAGTCAATGATTATCAGTTTAAGATGATTAAGTTCTTACTGGCCGGTAACTTAAATTTGAATAAGAAAATGCAAGAAGAATATGACAAAGTCCACATTGCTAACTTGATGGCACACAAGTTTCTTCATGATTCCGGTTTGGACAAACTTATAAAACTCTGCAAGGAGATACCAGTACTTCAACCCCTTGCTGAAAGTCTTAGAAAAGAAAAGACAAAAGGTAACAGGGGACATGCCCTCCTTGCCACTGTCCCCAACCCTTTTCAACCTTGAGAAGAACCCGTGGGACATAGGTGATACATCCCTGTCACAATATGTCTCAGTGGTCTTGACAGTGGTCTTGCTAAGTTTTTAAAAGTCAGGAGCCCCAAACTGCCATATCTCACCTTGAAAACCTGTCTGGCATCTCCACTCCCTGGTCCTGTCATGTGAACAGGTTATCTGGAGAAACCACTAAGCAGCAGCAGGACAATCTTTGATTTTCAAAAGGAAATGATAGGAGACAGGACTGGGGAGGGATTGCCTGATCTCGTGCAGTTCAAAGGACAGGAAGGAGGTGCTCAGGGCACAGGGGAGGGATAGGGGAAGCACTGAGCACCACGAGACAGTGTCTGTGCCTGTGCTATGACTGTGGTCTAGGGTCACCTTGAGCTCAGGCTGGGCTGGTGCAGTGGAGGCAGCCTGAAGCACCCCTGAGACCAGCAGCTCTGGGCTTATATGGCCTTTTTTTTCTGCATTAGTTCTGATTAAAAGGAGATCCACAAAAATCCAGCAGCAAAATGAGCAGCCCCCTTAAAAAAGAGCAAGCAGAAAGAAGACAGTTCTGCTAAACCTGCTCCCACCACAAGCAACACTGTCACATCTGAGGGAGCAGAGGTGACTCCTGGACCTCAGGTGAGACTGAGGAAGAGCAACAGGTGCCAAGTTCCTTAGAGGTAACTCTGTGCTAGGCCCTTTCATTCAATCTCTCCATCAGGCAGTGATGTCTTCATGAATTTCCCATCAAGTTTCATATTAGACAAACTGCTTAATAATTGATCTTCCTCTTTGTGCAAGATAATATGCTAAAAACATCAGCAAGCATCATTTAAATATACATAACCTAAATATAACGTCACCTCCAGGAGAGGAGTGTTAACTTGGGAATCAGATAGGAAAATGCTTGGGCCATGTTCATAAAACCCTAGTTTTTTACTTCCAAGTCAGCACGTCTCTCAACAGAGGTAATTAGAGAAATGAAATTATTTCTCAATTTCCTCTTTCTTTGTTTAAAGAAACCCTATATGTGTACGTTCACCTCTTGAAACTGGCCATACATGGGCAGCAGCCCTTACGTTTCCATGAAACACATTGATAGGTGTAATAAGCCTACTAGCCAGGAAGAAAAATATGAGCTCCTTCATGTGACACATCAAAAGAATAACAGAAAAACCAAACTACTTCCAGAAAAGAAAAAAGACAGTCCCCCAAAATGATGGGTCCAAAACGAGTAAGATGTCCAATGAGCAGACTCAGCCTCCCTGTCCTGCAGGAGTGGACGCGCCCACAGCCCTTGGCCCTCCCTCACCTCCTCAGTCTTCATCGGCTCTGTCCAACATGCCTTCAACCCAGGTACCCTGTTTTTGGTCTCCTTTGGTTCAATTTCTGCTACTATAATAAAAAATATAGACACTTCATTTCACCTTTTAAAAATAACATCAATAATTAGCCAGTTAATCAAATGTATATATATTGAGAATTTACTACATTTTAAGCTTTTGCTTCCACAGGGATATTGATGCACTTTGCAGTGCAGAATGGTTTCTGTTCTGAGTTGTCTGGGGGAGGGAGAGAGAGCTGTAGGGTCCTTAGCAGCAGTCCCCAATCTTTTTGGCACCAGTCACCGGTTTAGTGGACGACAGTTTTTCCAAGGATTGGGCTGGGGAGTGGAGCATTAGATTTTAGATTCTCATGAGGAACACAGAACCTAGATCCTCCCTCACATGCGCAGTTTACAGTATGAAGCCGTAAACTGTGAGAAGCTAACGCCACCACGGACGTGCCAGGAGGTGGCGCTCGAGCAGTGGTGCAAAGGAGGAGCAGCTGTAAATACAAGCAGATCTTCTTTGCTCTCCCACCGCTCACCTGCGGCTGCGCGGCCCGGCTCCCGACAGGTGAGGAAACAGTACATGTCCACGGCCTGAGGGTCGGGGACCGCAGCACAACAGTACAGGAGGATGTAGGGGTTGGTTCGATGTCCTCTGCTCCCATCTGTTTTGCACCTTTCCCTTTGCTTCTGATCTGTTCAAGGTTCTTTGACCAACACTATGTTACATTTTCCTTGAGGATTTTCACATACCATGTTACCTTCACCTGGAAAACTCTTACCTGGCCAACCCCACTCACTGTCTGCATCCCAACATTGAAATCCTGTCCTGGGGAAATCCTCACTTAGTCCCCAGTGACCTTGGTGCAAACTTCATGGTGCTCCCTATGGTAGAAACTTCCTTTTTTTCCCCTTTTCTAATATTTATGACAACCGAAATTAAGCACGTTTTCTACACTCCATCAGATTTTTTCCTGTGTAAGTACATATAATTTTTCTTGAAGTGGTATCACATAATATTTTCTCTTGCTATTCATGTGACTCCTTATAAGGTTGCATTATTTCTGTTACTAGTAATATTCTCACTAATATTCTAACTGTTTAACTTGCATCAGGGAAAGGACTTTACTGAGTTAGGCTAAACTGGTGATGTTAATGAGAAGTCACATCCAATAAAGTCCAGTCACCTGCAGGTGATCACTGTGTGTGGCATTCCAGGCCCTAGCACCCCAGAGCCTGCTGGATTGTGGATGAGCCCCACCCGGGCCTCCCATAATGTTTATTATTAACAAAAAAAAAAACCTTTCCCTTTGTTTAAAGTGTTCTTCGATTTAAGAAGACAGGATGTTGTAGAGAAAGAATACTAAAGACAAATCATCCTAATCCCAGGTTTCTGACATTGGGAGCTCCCACATTGGGAAATGCTGTGTATTGGAAACGGCAGTCCCCAGAGTGTCTTGACTCTGCACCTGCTATGTTGGGGTGTTAGAAGGCTTCAGCCTCATGTGTTCCCACCTGTTGTGATAGTACTAAACATTACATTGAGAAACTATGCTATGAGGAATTATGACTCTCAAAATTGCCCAGTCCACTCTGGTGTTAACTGAAAACTTTCATATCTGTGGTTTGCAGTCAGCACCATTTTCCATTTCAGTGCTATTTAATTTATTTGTTTATTTCTGTGCACTCACACTGTACCCTGATAAGAGTAAGACTCCAATTTATGATTTTGTAAATTTCTTTATAATTACTTCACGGCAATGATCTCAAAATCCACTGCCCTTACACTATATATATATATATATTTTTTTTTTCCCCAAGACAGAGTTTCACTCCATCACCCTGGTGTTGAGTGCTGTGCCGTCATAGCTCACAGCTACCTCAAACACTTGGGCTCAAATTATTCTTTTGCCTCAGCCTCCTGAGAAACTATGACTACAGATGCTTGCCAGGACAATTAGTTATTTTTAGAGACAGGGTCTCGCTCATGCTCACACTGGTCTCAAACTCCTGAACTTAAGCAGTCCTCCCACCTGGGCCTCCCAGAGTGCTGAGATTATAGCCATGAGTCACCACACCCAGCCCAAGACTACAAATTTTATGCTACTCTTGTAGTTTACTTCTTAAGGATCATTCTCTTACCAAAAGTTCTCCTGCCTTTCACACATGTAGGCACCTCTGTCTCTTGCCCTGGCTGTGACACCAGTTCAGGACTTGTTCTCCTGCCCTGCTCAGTGACCCTCAGTCCTGCCCACAGCTCTCTACATCTGTAAAAGTTGGGGTTGATGTTATGACTGAGGTCACTGAATAGTGGTTCAGTATTTCCTACTCACAAATTTCCCTTTTTTTCTCACATGCTGTCATACACAGAAGCCAAAACCACGGGCCAAGCCTCAAGGAAACACCAGAGCAAATCATCTCCAAAAGGGCCTGATGACAGTGATGGAACTGAGTACAACAGATCCTTTCGAATATGAGTCCTCAGAAAAGGAGAAGAAAATGATGTTTCATGCTATAGTGGCTACAGAGAGAAAGTTCTTTCATATGAAGGTTTTAAATATCAACTTAAAGAAAAACATCACCAGAAATAAAATCATTACTATATCAGATTATTTGGAATATGACCATCTCCTAGAGGTAAATGAAGCCTCTTCTGTATCTGAAGCTGGTCCTGACCAAAAGATTGAGGTTCCAAAAAACATCATAAATAGAGCACAGGAAACCCTAAAGATTGATGTTCTTCAAACACAAGCTTCGGGAACTGTTGTATATGGATTATTCGTGCTACGTAAGGTAAATTGTTCCATTTCATTTCTCACTAATGCCTGAAACTAAAAGACTTTTGTGGTGCTAAATGGGGTTCGCCTACTTACTGAACATTAGAACCCAGGACTCTCTCAAGACTAATGATAAGCTGTCTCCTCTGATTAATAGCTCACAGCGCAGTATATTTATTTCCTAGAACAACCCCTTATTTTGCTTGTATTATCCTATTCTCAGGATAAGGCTAGAAATTAGGGAACCTATAAATATTCTCCCTCCCATGTTTTCTTTCTCAAAATACTACCCTGCACCTTTTAGGAAAATGTTCACTGAGAAACCTTGAGACTTCATCAGCTACGAATTCTTTCTAAGCCACAGTGATTAAGGAAAGTATGGGCCCCAGATCCATATACACACTCAACTAAATTTATTTTTTATCGTTACCCCAACTATGGCAATAATCAGTATATTTTCATTTTGAATGAAGTATTTCCCTTTGAAATTTGAGTTCTGGTTTTTACCATCAGAGTAAGAACTGAATGAACTGATTAAGCCTAGAAAACAAAGGCAGTCAGGAATTAGGATGATGATCTAACCAATGAGATTCGTTCTTCAAAGAGGTAGTGAGCAATTAAGAAATATCAGTGTAGGTGTTAGAGAATGAGGTAATCTAATCTCAACTTACATATATAGTAAAAACAAAAAAGAGCACAGAGTGGATCTCCAGATACAATAGGGTCCAAAATCAGGAACTTGGCTGTCATAGAAAATGTAAACCCAAGAAACCATCTCTACCTTGCTATTGAGTCACATAATATCTCTATGATCAATAGCTCACAATACAGTATATTTGTTTTCTAGAACAACCTTATTTTGCTTGCATTACTTTCTGCCCATATCTTAAAGGGATCATTATTATAAACAAAATTCTGGAACTGATAAGCACCTTCCTTGGTGGGCAGAAAGTTTGAGCCCAAAGACCTGAGTTCAGGAGGGGTGAAGACTCAGTAAATGAAGAAGGTAGAAAAAGTAATTCAGGAGTTTCTAGAAGCTTGCTTTTTATTCCATATCACTCAAATAATACTGAATAAATAGTCATAGCAGATGGCCATCTTTGTTGCATAGGGAAAAAGGATAAAAAAAGCTTAACTCAGATTTCACGTTCCTCTGCATAAAGGTGCTTTGGGAAACACAGCTGTTCTGGAGAAGAAAATTGTAGAAATGAGGAAAATAATCCATTATACCATAACTGTCAAGAGAAACACATAGGATGTGAAAGACTTAGAAAGAATAATAAGGAAGATCTCACTGAGAAAACCTGGAGCAAGGCACCTGTGTGTCTATACAGTTCTAGCACTTGCTGTCCTGAGACTTGTTTTAACCCATGGCAGGGGACTTTCCCATCTGTGTGGTCATTATTAACTGTGTTCTCTGTAATTGGATATTAATTTTTTGTTGCAGAAAACAGTGAATAAGAACAACACAGTCTATGAAATTGATGATGATACAGGAAACATAGAAGTAGTAGGGAAAGGAAAATGTCACAATATCCCTTGTGAGGAAGGAGATAATCTTGAACTCATCTGCTTTCGACTGAGAAAAAAGAACCGGATGTCAAAACTGATTTCTGAAATACATAGTTTCATTCGGGTGAGAATTAGAAAGAGAAATATTGGTTCCCAAAGAACATATTCATTTGGATTAAGTTTATCAAAAACCAGATTTCTTCTTTTTTATACATAGAGTCATGCAGAAGGCATGAGAAAACAGATGATGACCTTGGACGTGTATTTCAATACAGAAACATATCAAAACATATGAAGAGAGTGGCATTATTAGAGGCTCTATTGGTTTTTTGAAATTAGTGCTAAATACTAAATATTTGAAGAAATTAGGAGGGTGTGATATTAATGTCACATAGTGGTGAAAAGTAAGGGATTTGGAGTAGGATGGACTTGGTCTATAGATGGCTCATTTGTTGTATGATATTGGGAAGTACCTTACATGTTCCTCATCAGCTGATTTTAAAATTAATGAAAGTATGAATGTGTATTTCTCATCTCAGTACCTTGTAAATTATGAGAATCATAATTCCTCATAAACATGTGGTAGCTACTGTTAGTCTTATCAAGGCAAAGATAAACTTTGGAAAGACTTCTAGACTGAGAAAATATCAAATAAAATCAAAATTGCAAAACAGCATGTGATTTCTGTGCAACTATGGTATGTGTCAAAAGGTATGGGAAATTGATGGTAGAGAGATAAATAGCATTCTCTGCTGAGGTGCCCTTTGTCATAAAGACAGAAAGGGAGTCTTTATTGTTTTCTTTTTTTTTAAAGTAAATGTTTAAAGATTTTATACAGAAGAATGCCTAATCATTTTACATGTTAGCAAAAAATATTTTGGCAATTGTCTACACTATATATTAGAGACAGGCTATGTTTGGAGGTAAATAACATTTATTAAAACCAAATAAACGATGATATTCTCAGGAGTGAAAAGATATTGTGCTGCTTCTGATGTTGAAAACCATTCAACAGAAAAATAAATACTTTCAGGTAAAGCCAAAAGCAAAGCAGAGGAAATATGACTCCAAGACCGTGAATCTGCCCAAGCAGCAGAGTGTGGTTCCCAACCCTTCAGTGGCCAGCATAAGCACAGCTGTAACTCAGAGGCATCCCATGACTCCCCAGATGCAGAGTGTGGTTCCCAGCCGTTCAGTGGCCAAAACAATACCAACTCTCACTCAAAGGCATCCCGTGACTCCTCAGATGCAGAGTGTGGTTCCCAGCCATTCAGTGGCCAGCACAACCCCAGGTCTAACTCAGAGGCATCCCGTGACTCCTCAGATGCAGAGTGTGGTTCCCAGCTGTTCAGTGGCCAGCACAACCCCAGCTCTAACTCAGAGGCAAGTTATGATTCTTCGGATGCCTCCAGTAACCACATCCAGCAGTTTCTTAACTAAGGTATAGTTTTCTCAATCTCATTCCTCTTGTCTCCCAACTATAAATTACAGGGATCATCAGAATGTTGAGAGCTTCTCCTCTCATCCTCTAACTGTGTACAGTCTTTTTATGAATTTAGTTCACTAATACATTTATTGAATGCATACACTGAAATTTTACCAGAGCATCGTCATTTACTCTTTTTAAAGTGCTATTTTTCAGGTGTGCATTTATGAAATGATGCACCTGGTTGACCAGGTGTTGACCTCATGAAGGTGAGTATCTCATGTTGGTGCATCTGTAAAGATAGGGAGGGGATGAGGTCAGACAAGTGTAGGCTAAGACGAGCATGTACTCAGACTCTGCACCCTCTCCTTTTCCTTACAGGTAATACTTCTGAATTTATTTCCAACCTTCCAAATTCCTTCCATCCTTATTTGTCTTCCCATATGTTGATTCCATGTTGGAAATCCATTTCTGTCACATAATCATTGGCATGAATCTTCTCAAATTTTAGGTCCCATGTTAAGATTTGTTTCCTCGGGCAAGCTTCCAGTGACACAGGACTACAGAACTGATGAGTCCTCAGCTTTTCCCTTCATAGGTCCTCTCATCAATAAGTTTAAACCTACTCATTTCACAGAAGTGAATAGAGTAACTCACTTTAAAAGGTATCTCTCACACTACCTTGATCTGGGGTTTCCCTTAACAGAGGCAGCACAGCACAGGAAGTACATGTGTGTGAGAGCAAATCTCAGCACAGTACACAGAGCAGCAATCTCAGTAATTTTATTTCTACTGTTTTTAAGCATTTACTAGGTGCTTGTTCTAAAATATGCATTTCTTATTTGCTTTCTCTCATTACTCTTTTATTTTTATTTTTTTCATTTTTTTTTAATTTCAGGTCAATATGAGGGTACAGACAACAAGGTCACAATATTTGAATTTGTTAGGTAGAGTCCCTCTTGTAGTTGGGTCTTCCACCCAAAAGGTGTGCCATACACCCCTAACTTGTGCTCATTAAGTGAAGCACTCCAGCCTCTTCCTCTTCCCTCCCCCTCTCTCATTCCCCCTTCATGCAACTTGAATTTAAATGAGTTTTTCTCCTATGTAGGTGTGAATTAGATTGTCGGCTGCCTTCTCATTAGTATTGAGTACATTGGATATTTGGTATTCCATTCTTGTGATACTTTAATGATAAGAATATGTTTCAACTCCATCCAGGTTAACACAAAAGATGTAAAGTCACCTTCATTTTTTATGGCTGGATAGTAAGTATCCCATGGTAGACATATACCATAGTTAGTTAATCCATTCCTGGTTTGGTGGGCATTTAGGTTGTTTCCACATCTTGGCAATAGTAAATTGAGCTGCAATAAACAATCTAGTGCAAATGTCTTTATGAGAAAATGATTTTTTTCTTCTGGATAGATGTCTAGTAGTGGGATTATGTGGTCAAATGGGAGGTCCAATTAGAGTTCTTTGAAGATTCACCATACTTCTTTCTAAATAAGACTGTATTAGTCTGCAGTCTTACCAACAGTGTAAAAGTATTCCTCTCTCCACATCTGCACCAGCATCTGGAACTTTGGGACTTTATGATGTGGGCTATTCTCACTAGGTTTAGGTGAGATCTCATGGTGGTTTTGATTTGCATTTCTCTGATGACTAGGGATTATGAGCCTTTTTGTGATGTTTGTTGACCATTCTTCTTCCTCAGAGAAAGTTCTGTTCATATCTTTTGCCCACTGATAGATGGGATTGTTAGCTCTTTTTTTGTTGATTAATTCAAGTTCTCAGTGTATCTAGTCTTTGACAGATTTCTATATGCAAATATTGTTTCCCATTCTGAAGGTTGTCTATTTGCTTTGATTGTTGTTTCCTAAACTGTGCAGAAGCTTTTCAGTTTAATTTAGTCTCATTTGTTTATTTTTGTTGTTGCTGCAATTGCCATGGGAGGCTTCTTCAAAAACGATCTCTCCCCAGGCTGACATCCTCAAGAGTTTTTCCCACAATTTCTTCTAGTATTTTTACCATCTCATGCCTTAGATTTCAATCTTTTATCCATCTTGAATCAATTTTGGTAAGTGGTGAAAGGTGTGAGTCCAGATTCACTATTTTACATGTGGTTATCCAGTTCTCCCAGAACCACTTATTAAATAGGGATTCTTTTCCCCAGTGTATGCTTTTGTTGAGTTTATCAAAGATCATATAGCCAATCATATAAGAGATTGGTTTCATCTCTTATTTTTCTATTTCATTCCGAATGTCTATGCCTCTATTTTTGTCTCATTACCATTCTGTTTTTATCACCATGGACTCAGAAATGAAAACAAAGCAGGAGGATCACACTACCACACTTGAGACTGTACTATAAATTGATAGTGATCAAAACATCATGGTACTGGCACAAAAACAGAGAGATAAATGTATGGAACAGAATAGATAACCAAGAGATGAACCCAGCTATTTACCGCTATTTGACCTTTGACAGGCCAATTAAAAACATTCAGTGGGGAAAAGGTTCCCTATTTAACAAATGGTGCTGGGTGAACTGGCTGGCGACCTGTAGAAGACTGAAACTGGACCCACACCTTTCACCGTTAACTAAGATAGACTTTCACTGGATTAAAGATTTGAATTTATGAAATGAAACTATAAAAATACTGGAAGAGAGTGCAGGGAAACTCTTGAAGGAATTGGCTTGGGCAAATTTTTAATGAGGAGGACTCCCTAGGCAATTAAAGCAGTATCAAAGATACCCTCCTGGGACCTGATAAAACTAAAAAGCTTCTGCACAGGCAAGAACACAGTAAGCATAGCAAGCAGACCACACTCATAATGGGAGAAAATATTTGCAGGTTATGCCTCTGACAAAGGTTTAATATCCAGAATACACAGAGAACTCAAATGCATTAGCAACAAAAGGACAAGTGATCCCATCTCAGGGTGAGAAAAGTACTTGAAGAGAAACTTCTCCAAAGAAGACAGGCGCTCGGCCTACAGACACATGAAAAGATGCTCACCATCCTTAATCATCAAAGAAATGCAAATCAAAAGTTCTCTGAGATATCAGCTAACTCCAGTAAGATTAGCCCACATAACAAAATCCCCAAACCAGACAAACTGGCGTGGATGTGGAGAAAAGGGAACACTTCGACACTGCTGGTGGGAATGCAAACTAATACATTCCTTTTGGAAGAATGTGTGGAGAATACTTAGAGAGCTACAAATAGACCTGCCATTGGATCCTATAATTCCTTTATTAGGTATATGCCCAGAAGACCAAAAATCACATCATAACAAAGATATCTGTACCAGAATGTTTATTGCAGCCCAATTCATAATTGCTAAGTCGTGGAAGAAGCCCAAGTACCCATCGACCCACGAATGGATTAATAAATTGTGGCACATGTATACCATGGAATATTACACAGCCTTAAAGAAAGATGGAAACTTTACCTCTTTCATGTTTACATGGATGGAGTTGGAATATATTCTTCTTAGCGAAGTATCTCAAGAATGGAAGAAAAAGTATCCAATGTACTCATCCCTACTATGAAGCTAATTTATAGTTTCATATGAAGGCTAAAACCCAATTATAGTAAAAGATTATGGGGAAAAGGACAAGGGAAGGGAGGGGAGGGGGAAGGAAGAGTGGAGGGAGGGCGATGGGATCACAGCCATGGTGCATCTTAGGAGAGTACAGGTGAAACTTACTAAATGCAGAGTATAAATGTCTTAACACAATGAAGATCATTATGTTTTTGGGATGGAGTATAGGTGACACAAGTACAGTGAGAAATCATGCCAATACATACATCTCACAAACAAAAAAATGGCAGATAAGTCCCTCCCAGCATAGAGACGTTATTATAATGATGGTCTAGGAGTTAATATTGATCATTCTTTCAGTCTTGTGCCCGGCTCAGCAGGTGCTTGGGCATAATGTGCAGTGAAGTGTCACTGATCTTATCTTTTCTAGACAACCGGTGGTGTATGGCTTTGTAGTTATCTCATCACTGCAAGGAGGTACTGCCATTCCAGGGAAAGAAATGAACTGTTTCTTTCAGGCTCGGCGCCTGTGGCTCAGCGGGCTAAGGCGCCAGCCATGTAAACCTGAGCTCACGGGTTCGAATCCAGCCTGGGCCTGCCAACCAACAATGACGGCTGCAACCCAAACAAAAATAGCCAGGCGTTGTGGCGGGCACCTGTAGTCCCAGCTACTTGGGAGGCAGAGGCAGCAGACTTGCTTGAGCCCAGGAATTGGAGGTTGCTATGAACTGTAATGCCATGACACTCTACCCAGGGTGACAGCTTGAGGCTCTGTCTCAAAAAAAAAAAGTTTCTTTCAGTGTCACAGAAACGTATAACGTTTTGATCACCAATTGTTACCGGCCTGGGAACTTGAAACATAAGTACAGAAAAAAAAAATCCATAAAAAAATATTTTCTTGCTATGGAGCAGCTCACATGTTCGTTCCAGGAAGAAAGAGCAGATTTTAACTTGTCTGAAGTATATTTGGATGTGTGTATATATGTAAGTAATTCAGAATACACATTGTCAGGTTTGGCTTTTTGAAATAGCTGAACTCTGCAGCCTCCAATGACATAGAAGAGGCAGAAGAGAAGTCAGAGAATGTGCCACTTGGGGATGGTGGTGTGGCAGCAGGCTCCTTCAGCCCCTCCACCCACCACTTTTTTAACAAGTGGTACCAAAGAATTATATTACTGAAAGCTGGGAAGTGAGAAAAACTGTGGCAAATGGACATCAAATGTAAATTGAAAGAAATGGGTTTTCAGGATTATAATTAATAGTAGTGAAACTGTGACATTTTGTAGATACCCTCTGATCTCACATAAAGATCCAGATACTGGAAATTCCCAGGGTGAGACCTGGAGCCCTGTAATTGTGGCTATGACTATTTAAGAAATATGGTTGCCTCATTTATACAGCAGCTCACCTGCCTTTATTCTGACATTTGCTACCCTTATCACCAAGTAGGCTTATCTACCCAGAAATAAGCCTAAGGGAAGTGCTTGACCATGCTGGGTCACATCAGTTCCGAACATAGGCTGAGCCAAGAATCTAAGATAAATGAATTTTCAATCATCTGCATTTCAACCTTTCCAGACCAAGGACTGTAATGCTGGTTCCTGTGTCTGCTGAAATGTGGATAAAGGAAGTTATATTGATGCCAATATCCAGGGGAAAATTAACAGAAGAAAGATCCTATCAATAATTTTTTTTAAAAAAAGAAAAAAATTGTATATCACATTCAACTTATAGAGAAAAACCTTATCAGAAATAATATTCCTTTCCTTCATAAAAAAATAATAAATCTTCCATATTTGTCACTCCAGAAGGGAGATGTTGCCCAAGTAGCACAGACATCCTCTACAAATGCCAGAGCTGGAGCGCTACCTGTGACCAATCCACATGTTCATCTCCCCTCTCAACATTTTCTTAAGCAAGGTACCATATTTCTGTTTCCTCTGCTTTTGCCTCCTTCAAACATAAGGGTTGATCAGAATTTTGAAAGGGATTCTCCTTTACTCTCTGACTAAATGTAATCTTATTATCTCACTGCTTAACTTTCATCATTTATCAATGTGTAATTGGACACATCACTGGATTCTATATTCTTCATTACTTCATGATGTAATACGCATTCATGATGTCTTCAAAAAGATTATTTGGTCTTCAAAAAGATTATTGTCTGTTTTTGGTCCAAATATAGAGAGTATGAGGAGAGGTGTCCAGTCAAGGAGAGATGAATACAACCGTATGCTCATTTCTTACATTCCAGTTTCCTTTCCTAACTTTCCACTACAATAATGAACATACCTTAGGGTGGTTGTCCAAAAGTCCTTCTCCTTCCTATATAAGGTGTTTCAATATATGGTGCTTCTTTTTGTTTAGAATCCCTTGCTCTCTTCCCTATATTGGCCCAGAAATATTTCTGGATGGACCAAAATCCCTTCTTCAGCAAAACCTTGCTGCTACACCCCTCCTGCAATAGATTACATCACACCAACTTTCCTGAACACAAGCCTTTATTTTCTTTATACCTTTAACAAAATGTAATGATTCAGTGTGTTTCAACTCTATTAGAAAATAGGTGTGGATAATGGATTTTATGTCCAGGGGACAAGCAGACAACAGTGCACAAATGAGTTATATCTCTCTGTTCAAATCAAATCCATGCCTGCCTTTGTTTGGCTATGATGTGACCCGGGTGGTCATGTCCTCCTGGGACACAGAACACATTGAGTGTGGAGACAACTGGGGAGAAAAGCAAGGGGAGAATTTCATCAGTACTCCTCTATCTAGAGCCTCACCGAGGGCCAAGCTGTACTCTGACCAGGCTACAGACTCCTTCCCCACCCAACACATACAAGTTGAAGACCATATACAGGGATTTGTGGTTTGTGGTAGCTTTTTGGTTTTTTATGTGTTGGTAAGGTGTTGATAGGTCTAAGAGTCCTATTTTCTCCTCAATAAAGTTTACATATCTTATATAAGGGTCATCTTGATTTAGGTGACCTTGGATGGACTTTATGCCTAGTTGTTACCAACTTAGACCCATTTACCTGGGATACTTCAGAGACATAAGTGGACATCCCAGGATGACATCCTGGGAAGGAATTTATTTCATCTACATCTGACTTAGAAGGGTCTATATGGAGTTTTCCTAACTCCCATCTTTCTCTGTTGGCAACACGACCATTCCTATAGCCATAGGAGTTATTTGGCCATGTATAAATGCCAGTTGGCTTGTGAATCCCAGGCAGTATCTCATGTCTCCTGCACGTAACTACCCCATGCATTCATTTCTTCTGTAACATACTGCACCTCCACAGGAGGCCTAGAAAATATGTCTGATCACTTCCTCTATGATTCACTAGCTCTGAAAGAAGTCCTTGTTCATATACATCATGGGTGATCCCAAGTATATTGTTTGTAATATGATTTCCCTAAGCCTCCTTATTGAAAACCAGAAGCAGGTTATTTTTTGTAAATAACTTCTATCATGACTTCCCTCAAGCAAAGAGCACAGAATGGTCAGGAAATCAATTAGAGACATTGCTGGTTTAAAATTACTATACAGGGGAAATAAATAAGATACTATTTTTATTCCCATTCATCATAACTTAATTTGGAGTTTTCACAAGATAGTCAATGTAAATCTTGTCTGTAGATTGGGCAGACTTACAAACTTTACACACACTGGGAAATAACAAAGGCTGAAGTGAAGTTTCTGGTAATTGATCACCCAATGGGTATAGTTGGCAGTAAATATTGTATTTTAAGTACATTATTCCATTTATTGTTCAGTATACCCCAGTGATCACGATGGGAAGGTCATATTCTAGGGAACAAACAAGTCTTTTTTTGGACAGGTTAAGTTTAGGGTCCCATAGAATATATACAAGCTATCCACATGATATGTAGATACTGAACATGAAAGAAAATTTGGGCTGGGTCTTTGACTGAGTTACATCATTGCAGACATAGTTGTTAAAGTAGTGGCTGTGACTAATAGTATCTAAATAAAATAGTGATATTGATGTAATTCTTGTATGTAAATAGTGATATTGATATTGATCAATAGTGATATTGATTTAATTCATGTAAAATCCATTGTTTTATGTATTAATTAATTTAAATTATTTAATTTTCTATGAGACACAGTGATCAGGAAAGAGAATTTAATTTGAAGGTGATCAGCAGAGCTCCTATCACACTTAAATAATCGAGGATGCCCCTGAGCAAATCAGAACCTGCCTTAGGGAGAGACATACACTACAGCAGACAGGAGTGGTTGGGGCTCCATGACAGAGTCCACACTGTCACAAAGACAGACATATTCCTGTGGGATTCCAGGAACACTAACAAAGCCTACTACTGGAATGCAAACAGGTCTGAACCAAGGCTGACACATCCTGGCACAGAGTCATGCACATGCTATCAGATGGCTTTAGTGCAGGGGCCATAAGTCAAACATCACAAATATTTCTTAATACCTTTTTTACCCTCCTCTCACCTTTCTACCCAAGGAGAACCTTCCCTTCAACTCCTTGCATTGGGTACCCCAGCTCCTTCCTCTTTGCTGTGTTTCTCCAGCATCTCCTGCACTTCCCCTATGCTCATGCTGGGTAGTAGCATGTACCCTATTTCACAGTCCCAACCAAAGGGAGGGATATATGACTCAAAGGGCAAGAACTCATCCAAGGAGGTAGGTGAGAGTGAGGAGAGAGTTCTTTAGAGGGAAATAGAAGAGAAGCAGTTGATTGGGAGGAGACAGTGTGAGTAAAGGGAGAATTGAATGGCCATCTGACTTTCAACTGGTTTATCTCTTTTTTTTTTTCTTCAAGGATCATCAAGGAGGAGAATACCAAATAACAACCATTCAATCTAAACTTCACGTAAAGTCTTCCTCCTAAAAACCAGGATGTCATTGATAATAATGTTTATGGAGTTAAGATATAAATGCAAATAAAAAATGTGTGTGTATAAGTGAAATAGAACAGTATGTACACTGTACTGTGTACTATTCTAGGGAACAGAGTACTAAGGATGCTTTTTATTTTATACTGTTTACCTTTTCATATTTACATTAGTTTTTGCATTTATGGCTTTCGTAATTTGAAAGAAAACATATTTTTTACAGGGAGAATGGGGACCAAAAACCCCATTCTTGGCAAGGTAAAACACCTCCAGAAAAAGGGAAAAACAGAGAAGTAAGTTGATCAAGGCAGAATAAATACAGTTTAGCTAATTTACTTTTAAACTAGCAGCTAAATTACTTATCTGAATGGTTCCTGCTTATACTAGAAGCCTGACATGTATGTAAAAGATACAGCTTGCAAACACCCCTGCCTGGTCTGTAAACACTCTGAAGAATAATGGCCATAGAGGAAGCTAAATGGAAGGCCTGGAAAGGAACATAACCAAGCCATCCCCTACCCAGACAACAGTCAAAGCAAATACTCATTGTGGGGATTCGTATTATGTCCAGGGCAGAGTTTAAGGGATCTGCTAGAGCACTGAAATATAGGCAGAAGTGTTTGTAGCCTAATCACAGAGGGAGAAACTTTCAGGTGAATATCAGAAGAAAATTCTTCTTTTCCACCAATTCTTCAGAGGAACCTGATGTCATCGGGTCTGCTCCACTGAGAACTACAGGTGATTAACCTCTCCCAAGGAATGTGTGTGTGTGACCACAGACAGTAAGTGCCCCCATACAAGGCTCAGGTTTTGGATTTCTCAAGGCTGCTCTGATGCTTAAAGTTAATGATTATAGATAGAATAAAAACTAACATGCTTACTAAGAGAAACTGCTGATGTTTTTGCTCTCTTCCTCAGCTTATCCTCTGGGCTAAAAGAGGAAATAGCCTTTAATAAAAGCTGAGTGGAACAAACACTCAGGGCCACTTGCTGGAACCCCACAAGCTAGCAGTGGTCCCCTGTGTTCCCACCTTTGAAAACGATTCCACGTGTCCTGTCACTTTATCTCTTGCTACTTTTAACTTTATTTTTCTTCAGTTAACCACCACCAATTCCACAAGTCTTAAAGGACCCTGCCCCTGGGGCAGGACGTCAGCATTTTTTTTTTTAAACAGTGCTTCCCAACAATGTCTTTAATCCATTTATGACTTTTTGGGAAATCCTAGGAGGTATCTGCAATCCGCAGATTCCCCTCCCCCAACCTCAGGCCTTTTTCAAGTTGTTGCTGGCAAAGTTGACACTTTGACTGTGATGGCTCTGCTGCTGTCGTGAGCCGCCCATGGTCTCAGAGCATCTCCTGGAGGTCTTGACCCCAGCCCCACCCCACCTATCATGGAGACAACAAGGCTGGTCCTCAGATACCCCTACCACCATGTATCCCCAAAAGGGAGCTTTGGGAGGCTGTGTGCAAGAAGGACCACAGGGAAAAGTAGTGGCTCATTTAAACAGTCAAGTGGTGAAGGGAAGCAGCGAGCTCCACATCCTGGGTCTTCTGGATCTGATTCCAGCCTGTGAATTTTAGTTTCCAAATGGCCTTAAATCCTCGTTGAGTGGATTAGTGAAACAAGCAGACACATAGCTTTCACAGGCCCTAAAGGGGCATGGTGAACTCCATACCCTGAGGTCCTTGAAACTATTATCAGCCAGCCTGTTTTAGTACATGAATAGCCCCAAATCCCTGCTGAGTGGGCTACCTATGTAGCAAACAGCTGCTTTACTCTAACAGGTTCTGGAAGGGATGGGGTGAACTCTGCATTATGGGGCCTCTGAACTTTACATCAACCCCTCAGATTGGGCATCCAAATGGTCCTAATAATCTACTGAGTGTTTGATAGAACAAGTAGCTGCCTTGCATCTGGAATAAGAGTAAAGAGTCCAGCTCTCAGTACCTATCAAACTGATACCAGCCCACCAGATCAGGCAGCCAAATAGCCCCAATAACCACTGAGCAGCTGGTGGAATGAGAAGCTGACATTTGGCACTGGCAAGTCCTAGAAGGGGTGTGGAGAGCTATGCATTTCAGGGCAGCCCATGCTGTCAGCATCCCATTGACTGGACATCTAAATGGTCCCAGAGCCCACACAGCAGCACTATTGCTGGCAGATAGGTATTCTACTTGGTCAGCCCAGCCACCACCTTCCAGGCCCCAACTTCCTCTTAGGGCCTACCTAAGCAAGCTCAACTAGAATATCTCTCAACAAAAATTTAGGGACATCTTATCATTTTAGCTTAAAAATTTAAAAAAAAATTGAAAAAGCCATGGGAAGGGATCAGCAATGGAACTCTGTCAACATGAAAAATCAGAGCAAATCAACTCCCCCAAGAGATTACAAGGGAGACACATCAGAAAATACCATCTATAAAGAAATTGTCAAAATGACAGAAATAGAATTCAGAACATGATAAATGGAATCAAAGAGATGATGGAAAAAGAAGTCCAAAAACTAGAGAAATTCGCAAAATGACAGACAAAGTCAGGAAGGATCTGGACATAATTAGGAAGGATATAGGAGGCATTCAAGGAGTTTCAAAACACAGTGGAGAATCTGAGAAACAGAGTAGAACGTGGAAAAGAAAGAATCTTAGAACTTAATGACAAGACTTTCTTTTTTTTTTTTTTTCCAGTTTTGACCAGGGCTGGTTTTGAACCCACCATCTCTGGCATGTGGGGCCAGCGCCCTACTCCAAGACAAGACTTTCTAAGTAAGTCATTCAAAGAGGCAGAACAGAAGAGAGCAAAAGCATAGAAATCACTTAGCGAGATATGCAACTATGCAAAGTGTGCTAATATATAAATCATAGCTATCCCTGAAGAGAGTACCAACAGCATGGAAGCTCTACTTCATTCATTTATTTAGAACTTGCTGTATCTTAATTACAGAGGTGGTATTTCCATTACCCAGTTTTCTATATTGTTGAGATTCTCTGTACACAATTACTACAAATTTAATGGCGGTAAAGACAGGCGAAGTGAAAAGATGATGAAGTAGTTAAGTGTAGCCCTAAGGGCTGGAATGAGATATGCCTAGGGATATTCTCAAAATGCAAAGGTAAATTAGTTCCATAAAACTGGCTTCAAAGGATATTCAGATAAAGTCTACCTTCTCTGTTATCAATACAGGAGAAAAAACAGTGAACAATAACAAAAAAAGCCAAGGATTTCAACATAACATTCTATCATATCTCACTAACTGCTTTTCATTTCATACATAGTGGTGCCAAAGAAATATCTGTAGAAAAGCATCTCTTCTCACCATGTAATCTCATTTTTCTTAATAATTAGAGGCAACCTTTAATTTCTTGATTCATTTATTCTTCTCTACCTTTTATTTTATCTTATAAGGCTTTTATAGATTTAGACCATACTCCTTCTCAGCTTCATTGTTCCAGGCTTAAGTGACTTCATATTTGTCATCTCTCTTTCCATCTACTATGTTGCCCATCTAATGATCATCTCTGTCTTCATTCAAGATTTCTCCAGATCACCCCTACCTTCTATGAGGTAAAGGCATAAGTAGAATGTGTAGGACATGGTACTCTGTGTGCAGACATAACTATGGTTATGCAAGAAAAGAACTTTCCACAAAGACTGGAAGATGAAACCTACAGAAAACAAAATGAAAGCTGTTTTTTTCACATAATAGTCAGGGGAAGGAGGGGTATTAATAAATTTACCACATCCAAAGTAGGCCTCGGAATGACCTCCAAGGCATTTTATAACTATAAGGGAAGTTAATTTATTTTTTTCTGCAGAGCAGTTGGTTGCTTTGGCACATTTTTTAGTTACTCCTAA
The DNA here is from genome assembly GCA_963573935.1 of Arctocebus calabarensis. Taxonomy (NCBI): domain Eukaryota; kingdom Metazoa; phylum Chordata; class Mammalia; order Primates; family Lorisidae; genus Arctocebus; species Arctocebus calabarensis. The sequence goes on from CAUYON010092035.1 coordinate 21,164, forward strand.
GTAGTAGCTATGTGTAAGAACTACATTTTCTAACAACCTGGGAAAATATAGTGCACATCAGAGTCCCTTCTGCAAAATGCCTTAGGTCCAGCCTACCAGTTTATATCTATATAGCATTATGGTTTATATTACCACCTGCAAAGTCTCATTTAGCTTTCCTAAAAATCTTGTGATGGAAACCATTATTTCCATGTTGTTTACACACACACACAGAGGCAAACATTGTGCAAAAGATGTCATAATTTTTGCTTTTAGAGTTGAACTTAAGTTTTTAAAATTGTTATATTTTGGTGGCTCTCATTTTGGGAAGTCCTTGTGTGGGATCCTTCTCTGTTGGCCACTTTAGAACCTAAAGTCATAAGACAAGGATATAAAAATTGTATTTAGAAAAGAAACTCAGGAATATAAAAAAAATAAAGATACTTCAGACGGAGATATTCAGCGATTTACCAGTTATATGAAAAACAGTTTTTATGTGTGGGTAATTGATATTGTCATCAGTTGAAAGAAAAAAAAGGAGAAACAATATTGAATTTGAAGGACAGTATTTGTGAATAGAAGAAACCCTTTAAGAAAAAAGTGTTGTCTGGGCCTTCACTGGGCAGAGAAAGGAAGGGAAAGTACAAACTGTGAGGAAGACCCAAAGTGCCATCCATCCAGCTTATGACTGTTCAGTGCTACAATTGCTTTATCTTCGAGCCTTCGATAAAATATGAGAGCAATACACACTGTATAAATGCAGGTATGAGAAGTTAACATTGAAATTCTCTGTCCATGTTCACTGCAAATAAACTGGGGACAAAGACATGCAAGGGAAAGGATGATCAATGGTAAGTGGTTCCTAAGGTCTGGAACAAGAGATGGAAAACAAATGCTGAAATGGATTTGTGGAATTTGTAACAAAGGCTTCCTAAAAGCAATTCTCCTTAGAAGAGGACAGAGAGGCAGATGCACTAAGTTACAAAACAAATTCCAACAAGATGCACTTTGGGCCTTATCCCACTGATGTCAGGAAAGGAAAGGCCTAGACTGGGCAGAGAGAAACACTGGGTGGGTGCAGTCCTCCCACATTACCTTTCTCCTTCTCTTCCTGAAGACTTTTTGCCACATGCATGCAATTCAACTTTTGCAAAATACAAATGGTTTTCATCACTGCAGATACCACACCAGCATTTGGAATCATCAAGTTAGCTACATCTGTCCTGTTTGTAGTTTCTATTTTGCCTGTTGGAATATTAAACTCATCTTGAGCAAATAACATAAACCTATTCAGTTCCTCATCAGCAATGTGACCCAGGCCCATCAGTAATAGCATTTCCTTGTATTTATTCCCCATCTCACAACTTTGGGGTCAGCTCATACCAAATCCAAAACATAACGATATTATATACCTAAAGGATTCTATATTCAGCATAAACTAAGGTGAGTTGTTAACATCCTTTTAAGAAGAAATTAGAATATTTACAGAATAATAAAACAGATTTGGGTGAAGCATAAGAACTTCTTAAGTAAGATCATCATTACTCTTGGGAAGGTTGTCTATAAAGGACATACAATGCCTGTGGAATTCTGAGAGAACAGAATACATCCCACTTTATTTTTAAAATATAATATTTACTGAATCACAGCCAAAATGAAAATTTTACTGAAATGACAGATGAAGAATTTCAAATATGAATTGTAAGGAAGATCCATAAAATCCAAGAGGAAGGAGAAAAGTAACTAGAAAAATATTCAGGAAATGACTGAAAATTTTCTGAAGTGATAGATATATTTTTAAGAGAATTTCTGGAAATAAAACTCATTCAGGGAAATAAAAAACAAAGTGGACATTTTTAAGAATCGACTAGACGGGGGGGGGGTGTGGAGCAAGATGGCGGCCGAGTAACAGCTTCCTTGCGTCTGGGCACGGTGAGACTTGGGAGAGAGGACTTCAGGCATCTCTGGAAGGCAGGATCTGCCCAGAAACTTCCCTTTGGGGACACAAGGAGACAGCGTGAGGCTTCTGACACCCTGAAGAAGGCTAAAGTGGTGGAGATTGGGCAAGTGGTTGCATCTGTTCATTCGGTCTGATCCTGTCGGTGGCTGTGGGTGGGGCAACAGTGGGACTACAGGCTGGAAGGGCCTTGCCTGTGAGACATTTGGGTTTCTTTTGGACTTGGCACTCGGTTGAACTGCCTTGGGAGACCTGTGCAGGAGTGGAGGGGTCTTTGAGTGTTGTCTGGGGCCCCAGACTGGGCCACCAAGCCAGACGGAGCTGCCAGTGTTTGGTGTTGGGCTGTGAGGAACCATTGTAGGAGAACTGCCCTGGCAAGCTCCACCCTCAGGTTCCCAGAACAGCCATTGGGCGGGAGCCAGTAATCTAGTGACTGAGCACCCTAAAGGCGGGGACTGAGACGCCTTGCAGCCTTAGCCCTCAGGGGCATAGGGTGAGACTGGTTTTGGCACACTGGGTAAGTGGATAGCCACTTAAGGACTGATCCCAGCCACAAGCACTTTCTGGAAAAACCTCTGCTTAGCCCAGGTTAGCAATTTAAAGTGTCTTCTAAGCAGGTTGAGGAGGATTTAGACTCTCCACCCTGCAGGGTTTGAGAAATCATTAGAGACACAGGGTCATTGCCTACAAAGATTCACTAATAACAGAGTGATTCTGCCAGGGTCTGATCTGGGAGAGACACCTCCCCAACTCTGAGGATGGTCATAGGCAACAGTGAAAAATAATCATGAGGTGGAATCAACAGAAAAAATCTGGCAATATGAATAATCAGAGTAGATCAACTCCCCCAAGGAAC
>CAUYON010092036.1:0-28202 GCA_963573935.1 Arctocebus calabarensis
GCTCACAGCAACCTCCAACTTCTGGGCTTAGGCGATTCTCTTGCCTCAGCCTCCCGAGTAGCTGGGACTACAGGTGCCTGCCACAGCGCCCAACTATTTTTCTGTTTTGCAGTTAAGCGGAGGCCGGGTTTGCACCCGCCACCTTCGGTATATGGTGCTGGTGCCCTACTCGATAAGCCACGGGTGCCACCCTTTCATTTTATTTTTTGAGACATAGTCTCACTCTGTCCTCCTGGGTAGAGTGCTGTAGCATCAGAGCTCACAGCAACCTCAAACTCTTGGCTCTAGCGATCCTCCTGCCTCAGCCTCCTGAGTAGCTGGGACTCCAGGTGCCTGGCATTTTGCCTGGCTAGTCTTTGTATTTTTAGTAGAGACGGGGTCTCACTTTGCTCAGGCTGATCTCAAACTCCTGAGCTCAGGTGACCCACCTGCCTCTGCCTCCCAGTATGCTGGGATTATGGCCAGGAACTCCCTACCCTCCACCCCGTCTCTACTTGACAAGTGATTTTAAAGGGATGTGAGAGTCAAGGAAATAAGACAGTGTAGCCCAGGGCAAATGTGTGGAGAGACACAAGTTAGAGCCCTCAGGAGAGACACAAGTTGTAGCTCTCAGGACAGACACCCATTGGCGCTCTCAGCAAGAGTCACAGGCAGAGAGAAGGAACAGGAACTAGAGCAGGACAGTGAAGGGGTTGGGAAGAAAGTCCTGAGGACAGTCTTGGGGAGGCAGGAGAAGAGAGTCAGAAAGGAATGATGGGGCTCTGCAGAGTCACAGCCACAGTGACAGCTCGTGGGACAGTGCCAGCCTCCCCGCCCTCCACACTGCGCACAGTGGGGCTGGTGACCCTGTGTGCTGTGCTTGGCAGCAGTGCTGACCTCTGCCCAGGAGAGGCCGGGACGCTCCCCTCCCCGGCTGGGACAACCTAGAATATCTCCAGACACTGCCGCGTGTCCCCCTGGGGCTGCAGTTAACTGAGACGCCGGCCTGTGAGTTGAGTTGCAGTTTGTGAGGCAGAGAAGAGGGACAGGCTTGCATCTATTTCTACTTTGTACAAATCAGCTCATCCAGCCGCCAGCCTGCGCACACTCAGAAACACCCCGTGTGCTATCTGGGGGACGAATTCTGTAGACGGAAATCTGGGCATTGTGTGCGTCCTCTCGACGAAGCTAAAGTTTCACAAGGACTAATCCCTCCGTGACAGGAGAGAATGATGCTATTTTTGCAGGCCCAGATCCCAGGCTGAGCTGCCGCCTCCAGGGCCACACACAGAGCCGCTAATGCCCAGGAAAATTTCGTCTTTACGTGCATAGGGTGGCACTGTTTGCAGGAGGTACAGCTGCTTTTAACAGATGTCACCAACACAGGACCACAAAGACAGCCACCAGAACAAGACAGCGTTTTCCAAAGTCGCAGTCTCCCACCCGCGTCTCTGTCTGTTTGGTAGTCTGCCGGACCGCTCCGTTCTTCCAAGGTCCTCCTCTGCGGCCGTGCCTTGCTGGAAGTGCGTGACGTTCAGGAGGCAGAGGTAGCCCGGGGTGTTATGTGTGATAAAACAAACTTGAGCAAAGGAGGCAGCTGTTTACAGAAGCATCACTGGCTCTCTCCAAATAAGAAGGCACTCACTCTGAGCAGATCTGTGCATCAGTCTCCCCAAAGAGCTCGCACCATCGTGCTGGAGCCCTGGCACAGTGAGGAGAAGAGCCTTCCACTCGACGGCAGTCTGGCCCTGACCCAGGGACCCTGTGTCCACAAAAGCAGGAGATAAGCACAGATCAGGGGGTCTTCTACTAAATACCTCATGATGGCCAAGGTCATGAACACAAGGACAGACAAATCCAGACATACCATAGGAGGCGACTGAGACCAGATGACGTGGTCCCAACATCTGATCCTGCATGGATCACAGCAAAGCAGCTCCTGAAAGCACGGAGAGTCCCTGAGAGTGTGGAGTTTAGCTGAGCTAACATAGCAGTGTGCCACGTCTCCTTTCTGAGCAACGCACCAGGCTCACGTAAGATGCGAAGGTTAGGAGAGTATGCATGGGAGGAGGGGCCTGTGGGGTTTCTCTGGAACGTCTTTCCAAATTGTGTATCTAAAATTATTCAAGAACGAAAAGTTTATGTAAAAGAAACATAATCCCTAAAAGAGATTGGGAATGTAAACTTTTTTAAACTCAAAAGGCATTAACTTGGAAACTGTTAAGTATCTAATTTTGAATTTCCTTCGCTCATGCGAAGCAGGGCCCAGAGATGCCGTGGTGGTGGGAAGCCCCAGGGAGCAGTTCAGTGACGGGAAACAAACGCTCCCGGGAGAGCCTGGGAGGCCAAGCCAGGTGCGAATGTGTCTCCTTTCTGTTGTCACAGCGCGGGACGTGCTGCAGATGAAGGATCTCACCCTCTGTGACGCTGAGTCACTCGTCCAATATCACACAGCTGCATTTCACAGGCTTGAATTCAATTTCCTCTCCATCCAAGTGAAAATCCCACTCATTTCCACTCACAAGCTCCTCCCACCCAATGCACGTTTGGTGCAAAAATGTCAGACCCAAGAGCGCAAAGACAGTCTGGAAAGCTTCCAGCAAGTTGCCACACTAGGAGAGAGTGGAGGGGACAGCAGGACCGCGTAGAGGAGCATGAACTGTGACGTGAAGCAGCCTCTGAGAAGTGGAGGATCTGAAGCCTGTGGCGCAGAGCAGCGCTACAGGGGGCAGGCGTGACCTGGAGAGACCCTGGCTGTGCGAGGACACACGCACAAGCCCTGTCAATGTGAGAGAGTGCGCCGCTCTAACCGCACATTCCTCATACGTGAAAGGGGCGCTGGGGAAGCTGATTTCAACCACGTGGGGAATAAATAAAATAATGTGGAACCTGCGAGTCTCAGGGCTGGCATGAAGCATGCACATAGATGTTTCTTTTCCTTTCACAGGCTTCTCAGGAATGTTTGCACCCCTGAATCTTTTTCTGTAGGCGTTGTAACGTGCAGGGAGAAATTGTGTCAGTGTGGGCCGCTACCCCCACCAAGCACCCGTCCCTGCAGAAGGGGGCTGATGCTGAGTGATGGGGGGCCAACCACTTCATCTCTCACGGCACTGAGGCTCCCACTGACGGGCTTCACGTCCAAGGGGACACAGACCACGCAAACATGCTCCTTCACACAGAAACTGGTGCCAACCCTCATGCTACCTCAATGTCCAGTGTACAGCAAGCACTCTGGCCCACCTGTGAGAGAAGCAAGCATTCCCAATCCATTTCAGAGCCAGAAGGCTTCCCCAACACCCAGGATTTCTCAGTCATGACGGAAGAAGGCGCCTGACTGCTGCACAGTGACATCTCCAAAGGAGGAAAGCAAACAGGTCAAGGCTTTTATCAATTACTCTAATAGTGTGTTAAGTTCAAGGAGGGACATTCCATTTCAAGGTGGAGACTCCCGCTTTCCCAATCTGTTGGTTAAGTTGAGAGTCTGCTGTGTGAGAGGTTTCCGCGGAAACGCCCCATGAGCACAGCTGTTAAATCTCCTGAAAGGCATCCTCGGGTCACAGTCCACCCGGCTTGGAGAGAGGTCTGGAAGCAATGATGAACCAACCTCACTCCACCTCGGATCTCAAGGGTTGTGTTTTCCCAGAAAAATCAGACCCTGTTCTATGCATTTTTCTCTGAAGATGAGTTAACCATATTGAAAATGCAAAGTCGTTAAAATGTGCCTGTATGTATGTGTGTGTATGTGCGTGTGTGTGTACAAGTGGGCGTGCACGTCATCCTTGGTGTTATTAACCTTATTGTATGAATATAAAATAGGAAAAGTTGGAAAGGAAGGAATCATAGGAAGGAAAACAGTAGGAAGACATTGTTTAAGAGATATAGTCAGGATATAATAGCATGTCTGGGAAAGGAGAAGATTGTGACTCAGGCCTGTAATCCTAGCGCTCTGGGAGACCGAGGTGGGTGGATTTCCCTGAGCTCAGAGGTTCGAGACCAGCCTGAGCCAGAGTGAGACCCCCATCTCTACCAAAAAAAGACGGGGGTTATGGTGGGCACCTGTAGTCCCAGCTACGTGAGAGGCTGAGGCTAGAGAATCGCGTAAGTCCAAGAGTTGGAGGTTGCTGTGAGCTATGATGCCACCATACTCTACCGAGGGCCACAAAGTAAGACTTTGTCTCAATCGATCAATCAATAAAAGAAAATTAAAAAAAGAACTTCAAACTAAGATGATAGAAATCCAATTGAAAGCAAAATTTTAAAATAATAATAATAATGGTAATGTAACAGTTTGAGCATTAGACTTCAATGTGTATCTTACTTTTACCACCTTCTTGTTGGTTAGATTTCTGTTAGATTTCATTGTTTATTGTAAATGCTTCCCCAACGTAAAATTTTTGTAAAACATGTAGAAAAGTATAGAGAAAATTGTAATGAACCCTAACCATTGGCTTCGCTGTCTTACCCAGTGCTTTTGACAGGTTTTTTAAAAATCACAAACAAAAGCATTGACCATCAATTTATGGTTTCCTGTACCCGTTTTCTCCTTCCCTTCCCAGACGTAAGCACTACGCCATTATCCCCACATGAATGTTTGCATTTTTATTACACACACACCTGTAAACCATGTGCAGTGTGCCCAGTGGCCGAAGTCACGTAGATGGTCTTCTAATGTCTATGTTCTTCTGATTGAGTTTTTATCTGCACAGAATCAAGCGTTTGACTTACAGCCAGGCTGACCCGAGCAGATGTGGTTACAATTTGTTGATATTAAGTGCAGGACAGATTTCATTTCAGGCAAATACTACAATGTACTTACGCTTTCTCCCGTTGATAAACATGTGAGCGACATGTAATCTTTGCTATAACACATGACACTGTAATTTTGTTCACACAAAGCTCTGGGGCTCAAATCCAGAGATTCCGGATTGTAACCTGGATGCCAAGATTTTTGAGAGGAAACTTAAAGAGCGGCCAGGGCACCTCTCTTAGATTTGTCCAACATCATCTTAATCAGATTTAGGGGGGGATGGCCACCTACTGCTTTTTTAAAAGGACCCCTGAGATGGTAACAGGGGCCTGGGATTGAGGCGAGCCCCTCCTGTGGAAGGAGCTTGCACTGATGGGCATATGTGATCTTCTCTTCTGTGTCTTGACTTTTACCTCAATGAAAATTATGCAAAATAAAAGGAAGTACTGTTAAATTTTCAAAGTTTCAGGTCAGGCAGGGTGGCTTACACCTGTAATCCTAGCACTCTGGGAGGCCATGTGAGTAGATGGCTTGAGATCGGGAGTTTGAGGTCATCCTGAGCAAGAGTGAGACCCTATCTCTAAAAATAATCAGGCGATGTAGTAGGCATCTATATTTCCAACTACTTGGGAGGCTGAGGCAAGAGAATCTCTTGAGTCCAAGAGTTTGAGGTTGCTGTGAGCTGTAATGCCACGGCACTCTACTGAGGGCAACAAAGTGAGACTGTGTCTCAAAAAAAAATACTTCAAAGTTTCTATGAGGTTTTGTTTTTTTGAGTTATTTGGAGAACTCTGGCGAATGTACACACCTGTGGTAGTGACAATTTTATCTGCACGCAAAAGATTTCATCACCTCACAAAATTCCTTTGCGCACCTATCTTATCGGGTTCAGTTTACCCCCCTGACTTACCCCAGGGTGAACCACTGATAACAATTCTTTCACTGTAGATTAGTTTTGACTGTTCTTGAATAGCAAGGAAACAATCTTACAGCAGAGGTCCTTAAACCTTTTAAACAAGGGGCCGGTTCACTACCCCTCAGACCATTTGAGGGCCAGACTATAGTTTAAAGAAAAAAAACATTATGAACAAAGTCCTATGCACACTGCACATATCTTATTTTGAAGTAAGGAAACAAAACAGGGGCAGCATCTGTGGCTCAAAGGAGTAGGGTGCTGGCCCCATATACCAAAGATCGTGGGTTTGAACCCAGCCCCAGCCAAAAACTACAAAAAAAAAGGGGGAACAAATACAATATTTAAAATGAAAAAAAAAGGTGCCCCCTATCTGCAAAAAAAAGACCTCCTAACTTCAGGGAAAAAACGCCCTCCTGAACCGCAAAAAAAAGGCCCTGCTAACTGCAAAATTTAAAAAAAATACACATCCTAACTTCAAAAAACAAATAAATCCTAAGTTGTTTTTACCTCGGTCTGCAGGCAGCAGCAGGGTCTGCACAGGCAAGCTCGTGACTGCTCCGATCACGAGTCTCAGTCTCATCTGAGAATGAGAGGAGGCGTCAAGAGACAGCAGGAGGGAAGTCGGTTACAAGAACAAGTTTGTGGTAGATACATATTTTCATTTCTCTCTGTTAATACTTAGGAATGGAAGTCCTCAATCTTGGTATATATTTAACTTTATAAAGAACTGCCAAAATGATTTGCAAAGTATTGACCCGTGGAGGCCATGCCAAAATCTGATTATCTGAGTCGCCTTAATTCTCATCATCCTAATGCGTGTCAGCCGATATTTCTCTGAGATTTACATTCCTACTTATTTATAATGGTAAGCACATTCTCTTATAATATCTTTCCGTGTGTGAAATGCCTGTGTCAACTCGTTTCATTTTTTAAAGGATGGAAACGTTTTTATATCCTATAATTCTAAGGACAGGACTTGGTTCAGACTGTGATCATTGCCTCCTATTTGCGTATCAGTTCTTATTAAAGGTATGTTTTGATGCATAGGCTGTTTTGGATAGCTTAATTTATTCGTATTTCCTTTAGAATTCGTGTATTCTAGGTCCGCCTGAGGTTGTCAAAGCACCGCTGAGCCTCAGATGAGAATAGTCGTAGAAAGAGCATCGTGGGGGAGCCGTGTGGCATGGCCCTTGCACAACTCTTTCAGTTTGTACTGTGCGCTGGGTGTGCAGAGGTGAATGAGAAAGGGTTTGCCTACCATGAGTTATTCAGGCTGTGGTTAGTTGCTTACAGCCAAGAGTCAGGAATCTTCTTAGATACATGGAATTGAATGAAATATTAGACTTTTAAGCCTCAAGGTCCTTTTCTATAAAATAATAATAATTAGCATGCTGTGCTCTTCTAATCAGTTGAGGGCTCAGTACTTCCTACGTGGTACCTCATTTACTCTCCCAGGCTCCCAAGAAGGCTGGTGCTGTGGCTGGTCCCGTTTCCTAACTGCCCCACATCACACAGCAGATCACAGCAGTCTTGAGACTTCCCGAGGGCCAGGTTTATGTGATGTCACGCTGCCTCCTGTGCATAATTCAGGAATCAGTGTTTCTGCCTACTAGGTAACTCCGAGGAATAGAGAGGCGTGGGAAGGCCCTAGCCCGCCATGTGCACCTGAAAATGCCAAGCTGGCATCTCCCAGGGTTGAACTTCTCCCCAGAAACCAGTCACATCTCCCTGGGGTTTCTCTTGCTGTCTCCACTTTCCTGGACACAGTGCCATCTGCATTGTTCTATTGTTCTCACCCTCTGTGTCCGCTTTTTTTTTTTTAGAAACAGAGTCTCACTTTATCGCCCTCAGTAGAGTGCCATGGCGTCTCAGCGCACAGCAACCTCCAGCTCCTGGGCTTAGGCGAGTCTCTTGCCTCAGCCTCCTGAGTAGCTGGGACTACATATTTAAAATGAAAAAAAAAAAAAGGCGCCCCCTATCTGCAAAAAAAAAAAAAATCACCTCCTAACTTCAAAGGCACCCGCCACAATACCTAGCTATTTTTTTGTTGGCTATTTCTTGTTGCAGTTTGGCCAGGGCCAGATTTGAACCCTCCACCCTACTCAGTGAGCCACAGGCGCCACCCCCTCTCAGTATGCTTTTTTGCAGCACTAGGCATCTGCTGACTCAAGGGCTCAGCTTAAGACCTTGACCTATTCAGGGGACATGGTTTCTCTTCAAATCTAATGTTACGGAATTTATGTCAACTGCCCCTGGTGACAGGTGACACAATATTTAAGGTTGTGTAAATGCACACTGGGACACTGCCTTAAGAATGGGGAGTAATTTAGGTCTCATTAGCAGGGAACATGGTACTTGTGACAAAAAGACAGAAGACAAGTGCCCGGGGTTGTCACCCCACTACGAGTAAGAGAATGGTGTGAGGTTGGTGTCACACTGTGCCTGTTAGTGGGAGAAGGAAGTGTGTGTCGGGTCAGAACTGAAACTCTAGCATTTGGCTAATGGAGCAAAAAGAACTTTCTGTGCCCACCAGTGCCTCTCATTCCTTTTCCTGCCTAGAGGAAAGCTCTCTTATTCTAATTATCATTTAGAGCAGTGGTTCTCAACCTTCCTAATGCCGCAATGTATTTTCATTGTTAAAAGGAGTCGCGACCCACAGGTTGAAAACCACTGATTTAGAGCCACATTAAAGAGCAAAGGTGTGGGGAGGACATCTGTAACCTGCGTGGGGTCTGTGAGTCTCAAAAGACCTTCAGAGTCTTCACAGAGGTGGCCAAAGACAGCCCTCCAAACAAAGGTCGGCTGCAACCACAAAAGGAGAAAAACCTGAAAAACCTCACGTTCCTTTGCAAAATGAAACTGTTTTTCTAACTTCATAAGGCATGCTCAGAAAATAAGTCTTCCCTGTATCTGAGTGCACGCAGGCCCGTCTCCCGAGATTGTCAGTGGGAAATAACTAAACCAGGAACCGAGTCTGCGGAGACATCCCAGGGCGGTGTAAGTGGGTTAAAAGAGAATCAGTTTCTTTGGTTCTGACACTTTCCCTTACTTTTTTCCCCTTCTCTTTTTCTTTTTTCCATGTTTTCTCTAACTTGCCCTCTTTTAAGCCTTCAAGGCTTAGAGACACAGTTCCCAAAAGAGCTCTTCTGACAATTCACAGAACAGGATTCCATCAGTGGTCTCAATTAAGGGGCACAAAAATTGGGAGCTATCACCAATCACTCCAAGGGTGGGTTTTGTGGCAGCCGAAGACAAAATCTGCTCCCGGTACAGATCGCAGGGGCACAGCCTCTCTTTTCTCCTGCCTCACTTGCCTACACCTCCTTGGGCCGGGTGAGGTGGCTTATTTGCAAGTAATTTAGGGCCTTTCACCTGGAGGCAATTTTGATAATTTTACCAAGGTCCTTGTAACTGTTGATCCACTCAATACTCTAAAAAAGGCTGAATAGCAAACAAGCTGAGAAAGGGAAGATGGGTCCCATCCCTGCCTGTCTGACCGACTTCGCTGAGCAACTCTATCCGACGTTCAGAAGTCACCCACCACGTCACTGCTTGTCACAGTCCCCACCGCAAGAAGTGCTCACTATTTCTCTAAGTTTGCTATCTTACTGCTGCGGCCATATTCTGCCTCCTGCTATAATCAGGATAATAGGCTTCATAAGCGTGGAGAACACACATACGTCCCGGCCTCTATGTCTCTTTGAGGGTAGATTTCTATAAACTATTTCTCATTGATGAAATTTACAATTAGCAAAGGATGATTTTTTTTGAGATTTTCTCACTTATGAAACTATTTCATTTGATGCCTATATTTATTTGAAATCCATCAGGTAAATGAGGTGAGGCTTGTGACAACACAATGGAAATGTGGAAACAGATAAAGGACTAAGGGGAAAGATCCACTCGTTTTTTTAAAATCTGTGATTAAAGCGGTAAAGTCATTCAAATATGTTTATCCAAGCTGATCACCTCCCCTCTCTTTGAAATAGGTCCTATGCAGGCCGACCTCTACACCTCACCACACATTCTGTTTTCCTCAGTTGTGATTGATTGTCACCACCTTAACCCCACTTCTTTTTTCCTGCAAGAAAACATCCAAATTCACACTTTGAGCATTGCAATCTCATTAATTTTCTTATAAATTGGAGTAGACATGAGCCAACTAAGTTTGTATATATATCCCTAGATGGTAACTGTGCTTTTCATGCATACTAATTAGTAATTTGTATGTCTTCCACGAGTTTGTTTTTAAATTAATTAACAGCGGGAAGTGTGCTTTTCTTCCTTCCTTTGAATTCCCATCTCACCAGGCCCAAAGATTTAGACACAATTTAAGAACAATATTTCACTGTTGACTTTAGATTCATTAACTTTGTCTTGGGATGGTTTAGTTCCTGAGGGAAATGAATTCCAAAAATGTTATTAAAGTGTTCTGAATGTTAATGTTGCAGGCTGAACACCTCAAGGTACAGAAAATCCACTTTATTTGCTCCGAAATATTAAATCATTAGCTCAGGTTAGATAAATGTCTTAGTGATTATTAGGGCCCCAGACCTTGTTTTCTGCACTCTCTCTTGCTTTTTTTCTGACATTTAACCCTTCAGTCTGGCATTATTCTCTACCCCTTGGCTACCACACCGCTTCAACTCAATGTCCAAGAATGTCCAGCAGATAGCAGGTGCACTGGTGTTGGTGATGATGTTTAGAGCTCTGAACCAACCCTTGGTAAGGAGCTTGGTGCCCTTAGCTTCCTTGGTGGGAGAAAGCTCAGTCAGTTGCTAGGGAAGCAGCAGCATTCACATCATTGGTGGTTGCCATGGACATATGCAAATCAGTACCCACCCCTCCATCTGGGTGTGATGAGGTAATGGATAGGGTGAGGAGTGATGGTGTATTTGGGTGACAAGAGAGAAAATAAACTAATGCTGACCACACAATACAGCTATTTAGGACGGAATCCATAATGCTACCCATGGAATTTCTATGCCAGTTAGCAAATTTTAGTCTTCAAAGATGTTATTGTGCACTTCTAATGTCCATAGAAATCTTACAAAGATTTTGCTCACTTGTCTGACTTGGGCTGCTTATTGTAGATTTATATTAATAATAGGAAAATTTTTATAAGGATTTGTTTCCAGTATTACAGTGGCCAAGAAGTCCCATGATCTTACATCTAGAAGCTGGAAAACTAGGGAAGCTGGTAGTGTGATTCCACATGAGTCTGAGCACCTGGGAATAGGGGTGTGAGTGACCCACCTCCTAGTCATAGGCCACGGCCAGAGATGGGACAGGAAATCCTTGTGTAAATCCTGGCGTCTGAAGGCCTGAGAATCAGCAAGAGAAGACAGGCATGTGACCTTGAGACCTGAGAGGTAATTCCCCTTCTGTCAGCCTCAGTTTTGGGCCATTTGGGGCTGGCACAGACTGGATGCTCCCTGCCTGCATAGTGAGAGCAGATCTTTCCTCAATCTGCTGACTCAGATGCTGAGCCATCTGGGCATCCTTAAGCCCAGTCAAGTTCACACATAGAATTAACCATCCCAATTTGTGTTAGAATTATGATTAGTGTACAATAGAAATAAAGGTAAACGTTCTTGTGAATATGTATAAAATAAAAATTAATTTTATTGGCTGGATGCGGTGGCCACATCTATAATCCCAGCATTTTGGGAGGCCGAGGTCGGAGGATCATTTGAGGTTCAGGGATTAGAGACCAGCCTGGGAAACAGCAAGACACCACCTCTGTAAAAAACAAAAAAATTAGCCAGGTGTGGTGATGCACACCTGTAGTCACAGCTACTCAGGAGGCTGAGGCAGGAGGATCACTTGAGTCCTTCAGTTAGAGGCTGCAGTGAGCTATGGTGATGCCACTGCACTCCAGCCTGGGTGACACAGCAAGACCTTATCTCAAAAAAAAAAAAAAACAAAACTTAATTTTGAAGAACACCATTTTCTCCACCATAGAATTATCAGATATGCTTCCTTTTAATTAAAAAATTCTAGTTGTTACTCTAGCATTTATAATGTATCTTTAACACCTTCCCATAATAGGAAGGACTTTATGTGTGTGATGTAAGCCAGGCACAGGAGTGACCTCGCCCTCTCCGTCCAGTGTGATATTTTTGTCAGACTTTTGAGTTCATCATATATTATTATAATTGTGATATTACAATTACACAATGACCACATTTTGCCTTACTTAAATATTACAGTATTAATTATCTTTTACAAAAATGTTAAAGAGAGGAAATAAAAGTTGTTTCTAGTCTGGTACATATTTCTCCAATGCTTTTTACACTTTCCTCCTTTTACTGGAGTCGGACACCCTCAGCATTTGTGCATGTTTAAAAGTCTTTATTTCCCCTAGTCTTTAATGATACGTTCACTGTAGATGGGAGCGTAGACAGCTGGGGTTTTCTTCCCCTTTTTCACATGCCGGAGGTGTGATCCCATTGCGTTCCAACTCACCCGGTTCCCGTGCAGGTGGGACCGTGTGTCTTCACTGACAGAGAGGAAAACAGGTTGATACCAACTGAGGTAGACACTGGACTCCAACAGGTGTCCCAGGCACTAGAATTCCTGGAAGATAGCGCAATGCCCATCATCTTACCTAACCAACTTCAATGAACCACATATAAAAGTGATAAAACTAAAGCAAAGCGTCACCAGCTGAATTTCCTTGGAAATCTTCATCTTTCCTAAACCTTTACCAGAAATATATCGCAAAGACTCAAAAGCACATACAGCTTGCCGCACCACTCATGATTAACTTACCAGCCTCAGTCGATATTTTCCTAAAGGCCAGGCAATGGGCAATGCTTTGGACAAATGAAGGTTAGGAAGACGAGTCCCCTGTCCAGACTGGTGGAGACAAACAACCACATACAGTGATACAAGTACAAAATGGTCACTGGGGGGGGAATGTTCTCTCAGGATCTTAGTGGGTGGTGTATTATTAGCTGCAGGTGGGTTAGGGCGACTGTAATAGAGTAAGTATTAGTTGAAACTAATTTGTATCTTGGATGCTGGAATCATTTATTTGTGAACCATTTTAATTACCCTACAATGAAAGTTGTGCTGTGACTTTTCAGAGAAGGTCATTAACTTAGTGGCGTCTATCTAAGCTTGGCAACAAAGGATGTGGACAATACGTAAATGTGCAAAAAAAAGGGACACACCAGAAAATAGCGTAGATAGTTTATTCTCAGAACACTGGCCTTAATTTTAGCAATTTCTGAAAGCAGTGTCATAATTGCAAAGAAAAACAAACATTTAGGGCACATAGATTTCACTTTGATGTGCTAGTCACACTATTTTGCAAGATTTTATTCACTCATTCCCCTATTTCTAAAACTGTTGATTGGTGCAACTGTACTTTCTTATATAAATTACCTACTCGTGATAAATTATACAAACTTGATTAAGAGACACTACCCAAAATGATTTCTGCTGCTCTGTGTAATGCAAACACAAGAATTTCAGCACAGAAATTGGTCTAGGCCACGCACCAGCACCTATTAGATTTTAAAGTGACACCCAGGGCTGGGCGGACCTGAGCCTGCTGTCCTCAGAGTGGATGACTGAGCCCCCTGTGTCTGACCCATCTTGCTTAAACAATTGGGCCTGACCACATAAGCAGATGTTGCATCACAGGGACTGCACAGCCACTTCCGACGTGCAATGCACTTAGCTGGATGTCCTCACTGCCATGCAACCCAGAGGTAAAAATGCCCTCATCCCAAGTCCTGTGCCCTTGCAGAAGTTTGTCTTAAAGACACTTCCCCATTTGAAAAATCTTAGCTTGGAACGTTGCACTGTTGTGACCGCCATTAGGAAACAGTCTACCTATAGTCCATGCTGAGAATTATTAATTCCTGAGAATTCTTTGGAAACGTCTGCTGTTTGTTTTGTTCTAGGGCAGTGGTTCTCAACCTTCCTAATGCCACGGCCCCTTAATATAGTTCCTATGGGTCGCGACACACAGGTTAAGAACCCCTGTTCTGGAGTAATAAAGGCTGCAGGTGCATCAGGAAAGACGATGGGCAGGAATTAGTGATCAAAGTGACCAGTGCGAATCACAGTTTCATTTTTCCTAACAATGATCATTTCGGCAGCAGTATCTACAACTCATTCAAACAATCCCTATGTGCTGGGTGATTACATCCAATGTCCCCAGCAGTCATCAAAGTTAGGCATTATTTCTTCCCCCATTCTCCGCGTGGAAACCAACTTCTGAGGGGTTCATGCGTTCATTCTTCACATCAGTCACTCACGGCAGGGGAACGTCGTGTCGGCATCTGTCTCCCTGCAGCTTAGCGCGCCCTCGACAGCGGGTCTGTGCTTTTGCTGATGGAAGGGAAACTTCCCTAGCACTTAGCGGAGGTTGACATGCCAATGCCTTTTCTGCCTTCCCTGCTCCTTTCTCTTGGAGAAGTCTAATTTTTCATGAGGTTCTCTGTTGTTCTTTCCAGCTGAATTGCGAGGGCCATTTTTGCATCTCCAGGGTTGAGACCCTTCTGTACCTCAACGAAGCCTCTGGAGCAGCGGTTCTCAACCTGTGGGTCGCGACCTCTTTGTAACAATGAAAATGCGCCCTGCAAATCGGATATTTACATGACGATTCATAACAGTAGGAAAATTCCAGTTGTGAAGTCGCAGCGAAAATAATTTTATGGCTGGGGGGTCACCAGAACATGAGGAACTGTATTAAAGGGTCATGGCTTTAGGAGGCATTAAGAAGGCTGAGAAGCACTGCTCTTGGGCATCAGGACACCATGTCTGTCCCTTTTCTGATTGACACTTGTGCTCTTCCGTGGCCATTTCATGCTGTCTGTGTTCCCTCCTGGAAGAATAGATTGTCCGTTGTGTAGTTGCAGATGAGAAAGGGTGCCCAGATTGTGTCTCCTGGTCCCATGTCCTTCCTGAGGAAGAGCCACTTCCACGCCCACCAGCGTGGATGGTGCCAGGAAATCCCTTCCTGCTCCTTCCTCTCAGAACTCAGGTCTTCTTTTGCATGGGGAGGCGTTAGCTCATTGTATTTCTCTCACTTGATGGTTTAACACATAGCCTTCATGTTTTGCGTTCTCCAGGCGTTGCCTCTTAATATTTACATGTAAAAGTTGCGATAAAAAAATTACTTTCTCAGGCAGAAATTTCCTGCAAGAAATGCTTTGCTTTCAAGACCAACATGTCTGCAGCTATGAGCCGAAAGAAAGCTATTTTGCTAGGCAAAGACACAAATTTGACTCTGATCTTGCTAGTTTCTGTCATGCGCATTCTTTCCTGGGGCAGTAAGCTTCAGCCCAAAGACTCATTTAATGATTCCCTCACCCCCCCAAAAAAGAATAAAGCGTGCATCAGGTATTACCTCAAGAAATGACATAAGAGGGCATACTCCTAGGGGTGGAAGTAAGAGTTCAAACCTGACCAAGATGCTTTCAAAGGACAGAGATTGTTCAGAAAGTAATTAAGCAACTGACAGATTCTTTTCCATGTATACTTAAAGCTTTACAAGTGGAATCAAGAACTCTAACTATTGGAAATCGTGTTTTTGGTGTTTTCCATAGCTTTACTAGAAGTCCCAATGAGAAGGGACTTATTTGAGGCCAAACGTCACCAGAGTTTATAGCAATCATGAATGAGACTCTTGAAACTCTTTGGAAGTCTTGATGTTATAAACTAAGCTTCGTTTCCCGTGTGTTTTGTTTTTATTTCCCCTTCTCTTGTATTAAGACGACCTTATTATCTAGATGTGACCTCCCAGGGGTCTACGAAGCATCTCATTTTTCCTTGTCATTTGAATTACCGCCGAAGGAAAATTTCCATTTTTGAAACCTGAAACACTTTCTAGATGTTCTTAGGTGACTAATTCCAAGCTGAGTAAACTAGTAAAATGTATATTAATACCATGGACCCCGACAAGCATCATGCATTGTTTTTCCAAAAGAACATCTGGTTTGGTTTGGTTTTTGGTACCAAAGTCATGAATGAGTGAAACAGAGGCACTTTGCTAGAATGGAGAGGTAAACCATGCACATACTTGGGTTCATGATGAAGTGTTTGTAGAATGTTTAACAGGAGGTTGGAGCAGACGGGACCGATTCTGCCGTGCTGAGTTGTCATGGCAGGAAGGTAGTGTTGTGTGACTCGTAACGCTCCAGAAAACCTCTGTGAGCTGCCACATCTGGATGGAGGCAGCAGCCCAGAAGAAGGCGAGCCTCTCAGGAAATCTCCACGTCAGCATTTTTAATGTGCACAAGATTTATGCCTCATGACGCCAAACACCGGCATGCAAACCTTAGGAGTGCAGTTACTGATGTAAAACAATACCCAGCGCCCCATCTCTGCAGCTCATGCAGGCCCGGAGGGTGCAAGGACTTGCGTTTTAACTGCTCACCCTTGCATGTGGGGAAGTTTGGAAAATCGCTTAGCCGTCTTCACGCTCAGCTGTCTCTGGGGTTGTTTCCAAGTAGCGCACACAAGGAAAAGGGGACAACAGAGAAAGCTTTCAGGTTCAGGGACATGATCTCTCCATTTGGAATTTTTTAATTCAGACTTTTCCACCTCAGGAAATTTATGCTGGCATGTATCATAGTTCACCGTGGAGTAGATGTGTTTCAGGCAATGATGCACATCCAACTATTGGGTTATATCACTTTAGGAATTAAACATTTTCAGCTGTTTTACCAAAATATGTACAATGACATGATGACTTAAGTCTGTAGGACTTCATTTCTCCATCTTCAGATCATTCATATTTCAGGTAGAAAAATCATAGTAGTTTAGAGAGAGGTGAAAAGCGAGAAACATCATGGATACTAGCTGAAGTTTTCAATGAACATAATACAAAGTAGGCTCCTAGTATCAGAAATGGATCTTATGGGAAAGAAATTCAAGTGGGGGTTCAGCATCTACATCAAAGGTACTTCTCATGTTCTTTTTAAATGGCTTAGATTTTGAGGATAATGGATTTATTTTGAGAGTCGACGGCATGAATGAGGTAAAGCCTTCATGGGCCATTAAGGTTCACATCCAAAAAAAAAAAATATTTCATGATGCATTGATTTACAAATTTGGCTCTATGCTGGGCACAGTAGCTCACGCCTATAATCCTAGTCCTCTGGGAGGCCAAGGTGGGTAGATTTCTTGAGTTCAGGAGTTTGAGACCAGCCTGAGCAAGAGCAAGACTGTGCCTCTTACTAAAAATAGAAAAAAAAACTAGCTGGGTATTGTGGTGGGCACCTGTAGTCCCGGCTACGAGGGAGGGTAAGGCAGGAGGATCGCGGGAGCCCAGGATTTTGAGGTTGGTGTGAGCTATGGTGATGCCACAGCATTCAACCCAGGGTGACAGAATAAGACTCTGTCTCAAAAAAAAAAAAAATTTTTTTGGCGTTTTTCACAGAACACAGCAGAAGTTTAGGGCCGCAATTTGGAAGCTTACACCAGAAGGAGCTGACTGACTCGACCTAAAGCTGGTTAGTGTCGTACTTTACACGAAGTTGACACGTGAGCAGCTGTTGGGCACAGTGAGGGAGCAGGGCTGACGTTGATCAGCTCCCCAGGGGAGCAGCCGTTTGCACCATTACAGTGAGACCCCACACTTTCATGGGTGACGTGTACCCATTTTCTAGGAACAAGGCTTCAGTTCTAACTTTCACATTCGAGAGGCCAGCAGCCACTTGCCAGCTGAGGGGAGACTGTCTGCTCTACCTCAGCCCCCCAAACTGAGGTGCAGGGACCTGCTAAGACGTGGTCTCCCAACCATGGCTGGAGGCAGCTGTGACAGTAGAGCTCCCGTCACCCCGAGCTCTTCCACGATGTGCTTTGCAGTCATGAAGAGGCTCCATACTGTAGGATTTCAAAAGCCAAGGAAGCCTTTGGCCATACGCTTCAGTTTGGGTCCTCTTGGCTAAAGGGTCCCTGCACATGACCCTCTGAGTGGCAGGGCGCATGACTAGTGTAGACTAGCCCTGCCTACACTAGTAGTAGTGGTGTAGACCAGACCCTGTGCTTCTCTCTCAGACAGAGGAGGAGAAATCCCGTGAGACTCAGTAGACAATCTTATGCTTATTGCCCCCGGAGTATTTTGACATCTATTCTTTTCGTTGAGTGGATAAAACTACTTATGATGTTATGAAAGCCCATTTGAAAATACAAATGAGAAATTCAACAGCTATATGTATGAGTTAAACCTATTTTCTGCCATTTAGGCATTTCCTGGCCTCTGAGGTTCCTTTAGATGGGAGGACTAAAGGATGCATTTTCTCACAGAGACAAAGATTAACAGCACTAAGGATTTCTGCCCTAAACTCCTCGAAACCCAAGTCATGCCGACACTAATTCTGAAAAATCAGTAATGACATTGACCTTGGTGAAAAATTTGAACAACTCATGTACATATAATTTAACTTGGATTCTGTTACCAGAAGTCAACATTGAACTAATTTTTTTATATTTCATTTATTTGATAATGCCACTTCTGTGAACATTTTATGAAAAATTTGGAAGAGCCACAGAGTGAAGCTTGTACCACGTTATATTACCATATATAAATAAGCACATTGTAAACTGTGTATTATTGGAGTTTGAGTTGATAAAAGCATGATAGTTTCCAGCTTTTACATTTGGCACTGGGCTTTGCAGAAATTTAGCAATTACCGTTAAGAAGTTCAGACGTCCTAGACATTACGCAGGCCCAGTGGTATAATCCCAAACAGCTTAAGAAATCTAAATATTATTGGGTATGGTTCTGGTTAAGGTAAGTTTCCTTGAACATCAGGCTACGAAGTATGTTGCATTCTCGTTGAATGTTTACCATAAGTTATTGTCCTTCATTTCTACTCTTCCAGAACCTGCATTTTGTGTGACAGGTGGCCTGGGAGGAAGGCACAAACCTTCTAGAAAGCAAGATGCAGTCTAAATTTGATTCTGCCGGAAACTTAGTCAGATGGACTCAAAAATAATGGAGAGTTACCAAGAGAGTCATCCTGGTTCACATTTATTTTCATTTTCCTTTATTCTAATTTTCATTTCTATTTGTTCTTATTGCTATAAATTTTTATTTTATATATTTTTAAGCACACAGAAAATATCTAAGTACATTAAACTAGTTTAGGCAGCTACTTGGCATTATAACCAAAATGGTGTTTTTAAAATGAAGATTCTTTTTTAACTCCATCATTCCTTCTACTTTTCTTTGTTGGCTGTCCATGAGGAAGGTCTTTCATTTCTCTTTTATTGTTTTATTCTTCCTCGGTATGCATACAGGAATGACACAAATTAACTTTTTTGAAGTTAACCTTTAAAAAGGGCACCTGTATATTTAGCTTGCTCCCAGCATTTCATAAGTACTTTTGGACATCACATTACCATAGATTCTTAAATGTCAAGTTGAAGATTAAAATAAAACCAGAATGACAATCTTCATCTATCATTTTACTAAAAGAATGCATTGATTCTGAATAGAAATACGCAGACTAAAATACTGCTTAAATATGACTGTCTCTGATCAAGGCTTCTAATTGTTGGGGGGCATCCAAAATTGATGCAGATAACTTCACAGAATACATTGAGTCTAAGGCCATTTTTGTTTTTAGCCCAAGAGCTTTAAGTATAAGAGTATCCATGGCTCTCTTTGAACATAAAAATCATGTCTAGAAATCACACTCAGTAATTATGCTGCGCTAAAATATTCTAATTTAAGAAGATGTAATCAGGTGTAGATGGTGGCAAAATAATTATTTTCGTGGAAATCCAAGAGTTTTAACATTATAATCTAGCCTCTGGGTGTTGGTTTGGTGGCCAGCTAGTTCACTGATACCAAACTCTTCCTGAACCTGTTAATGGTTTGGCCACTGACTGATACTTGCAGTGCCTGAAACTACCCCTTACACTTTAGAAGAGTTTATTTGCTAATTGTCATTTCTTGTTTATTAGGAGCTAGCATCATTCCTGAAACGCCCTGCTTTGCTCGTTGTTCTGATTTCAAGAACTATAGTAAATAGCGACTCTGCTTCTTCCAGACTCCACCCTTTTAATGTCTGAAGAGCATTCACACTTCAGTGGAGCTTGTTGTTCTTTGATAAATACTGTCAGTTTTTAATTCCTTTTTCAAAGATGGTTTCAATCATGATTTTCTGTCCTTTGGATGCTGTTGAGTCTGTGTCACCAAAGGTGCCAGTGAGGAGTAAATAGGAGAGCAATCTGGGCTACCGTAACAGAGGGAAACCTAAGAGACCAGGTGCACACTCTTTGCAAATGTTTAGGTTACATTATTTTCATTTCTAAGGTAAAGTTCAAGTTGTAGTTGAGCCCTCCACCCAGGGGACATGCTGACCACCCTTAGGTTAGAACCTGCTAATCAATCTTCTACCTTACCACCTCCTTCCTCCTCCCTATGGCTAGACTGTATTTGTGTTTTACCTTTTGTGTGGGTGTGTAGTTGTTTATATATTGGTTTACGAGTACACTGGATACTTCTTTTTCAAGTCTTGAGATACTTCACTAAGAAGAATGTGTCTGGGCCCCATCCAGGTAAAGACAAAAGATGTAAATTCTCCCTCTTTTCCAATGGCAGAATCATCGTCCATGGTATGTGTAAACCACAGTCTGTTAATCCATTCACGGGCAGTGGGCTCTTGGGTTGATTCCACTTCCTGACAATTGTGAATTGAGCTGCAATAAACATTCTAGTGCAAGTGTTCTTAGGGTGAAATTATTCTTTTTCTTCTGGGTAGTTACCTAGTAATGGGATTGTGGGATCAAAATGGAAGGTTCACTTTTAGTTCTCTGAGGATTCTCTGTACTTTTCTTCATAGAGATATCACAATCCCACCAGCAGCCATGTGCACACTCTTTCAGAGAGGTGCACCCACCACTTTCGACTGTCGGGATATTGCCGGAGAGAGTGATGTCCACTGGACATGGTCATCCTGTGCTGTGAATGAAGACAATAGCATTTCTATAAGACTGAGATGTGGTTTGACCAGGGCAGCACATAGAGGACGTGGTATATGAAATGAAATTATTCTTCTAATATGCCAATCTCTAAAAGATATGGAATTTACCCACATCACTGGCTTAGGACAAATTTTGTACTCTATCAAAATGTCAGGACTTTTGCTTTTCCTATAACATGTTTTTGAAGTCATGGTTTATTATACAATCTCACTGTGGCTAGAAGGCGTGGGAAGTCTCTTAATTGGATGAATTGAGAATAAATATTATGAGACGATACTAAATAAATGCCATCTTGCCATTTAGCTTTGGCAAAATTATCCTGCAGAATTAAAGACTTAACCAATGCTTTCCTAGCTAAACACATGAAACAGTTATCCGACACCAACGGTTTTACACAAAGTTTTGCTGTCCTAAAATATATTCAAATTTATTTTTCATTCACAGTGTGCTTCTCTATCATATATTGTGAATAAAGGCAATTTTTAGGAAGGAAATAATAAACCACAACACTGTAAATAACCTAATAGAAAAGATCTTTCAGGGACCTTTTTATTCATTTTTTTTTTTTTTTTGAGACAAGTTCTTAGTTATCATAGCTCACTGCAACCTCAAACTCCTGGGCTTAAACTTGTTTAAATTCTCTTGCTTCAGCTTCATGTAGGAGTTAGGACTACAGGTACATACCACCACACATGGTTAATTTTCTATTTTTTGTAGAGATGGGGTCTTACTGTGTTGCCCAGGCTGGCCTTGAACTCCTCCTGCAAGCAGTCCTCCCACCTCAGCCTCCCAAAGTGGTGGGATTATAGGCCTCAGCCACTGTGCCCAGACGGGGGCTTATTGTTTGAGTAAATAAAGGTGTGACAGATGTTAGAAAGCCTTTTAAAGTTATTCACAGAGTATAATAAGCAGCATCCATAGCAGTTGTGTAATCTGAAATGACAACTTTTGAAAAGAGATAAGTTTGGGCAACCTGTAAAAGAAAGGTAAACTTGGTCGAGGAGAAAAGAACTGCTTTGGTCTCCATGTGTCAAAACAGTTTATTTCAACACATTAAGCCATTTAGTTTCTGCAAAACATTCACTCAGGAGACATCTATAGTCATAGCCCCAAGAATACTGTCTTTCTAAAGTTGACATGTTTATACTGGGAAATAAATACTTTTGACAGTTGATTACTACTTGATTTTCAATTAAAACTAGTCTTGGTAGTTAAAAAATATGCACGTATGTCCCTTTATCTAAAAATCTCCTAAAGAGTATGGCTAAATGTGTCCATTCTCTTTAATGAACCAGCAGAAAAATGAATTCTGCCCCCAAAGAAGTAAGCATTGCTGTCGGTGGCCCTCTCTCAATGCAGAGGCCAACCCTACAGTGACTATCGCTCCCCGCAGCTGTATGCATTTCCGACATTCGTCACAGTACCTCACATTTGCACAGGGAAGTTCATTCATGTGACAAAAACAGAGGAGCGATAATAACAGGGAAGCTTTAGGACTTTAGGCCACTTTTAGGCCAGCCTAAAAGGAATCACAAAACATGCCTTACAATCCTGCTTTACGCCTAAGGAGGAGGTTGTCGCAGCCCATTTTCCACTGGAAGACTCCACAAAGAGCCTGAGGTTCAGCTTGCAAAAATGTACTGGCTCCAAATGAGTGATTTAGGAGACACGTTTGATTCTACTTTAGCCACTGAGGTAGCACGGAACTTACTTACAACATTGCCGTAAGTAGCAGGCAAAGGAGTAAACAAAAACACCAAGGTAATTTTGCCTACACGTATAGTAGCAATGGATGCATGAGAAATGTATGTGCATACACATGCACACACACAAACATACAAACACACGCATATGTGTCTGGTGTGGAGAGAGGAGAGAGCCCACCGGACGATAAGGAACTCCAACTACCCAGCGCAGTTACACAAACTGAACTCAAACAGCAGGAATTAAACAGTAAAGCAGTTTGCAATAAGACATTTCTATGAGAGATGAATGCGTTATCTAAATTCTCATTTCCTGAAAGTCACGCCAAAGAGATGTTTAATGCACCTTTCTTTCTGCCATGTGGAACTAGTGTTTATCTTCAGAGCCTGTGCCCCATCCAGTGGGGTGTAGCCAGCTGTTCATTAAAGCACAAGTGTGTGTGTGGGTGTGTGTGTGCACCTTTCTAAACACTGAGTTCTCTGCATGGCTTGTTCTTGAATTACAGACCAAGCCTGCACTTGCTTTTCCTTCCACCTTGACTTTGAAACATCGCTGAGTGATTAATAGGCTAGCCTGGCCATCAAAACCAGCTAATGGAGACTTGCTAGGGGAACCGTCAGTGCTACCCTCTCTCTCCCCTTGCACTTTCCCCCTCAACGAGCCAGACGATGTCCTTGGCATTTAGAAGACACACTGTCCTAACACCTGGCAGCGCTCTGCTCTTTACAGGGGAATCATTTCACAATGAGTGAAGGAAGCAGGCTGGGGACCAGGTATGTAGAACAGGACATTTACCATTCACCATATATGAAAGAGACAAGTGACATTCTTTTCAGGGTGTAACTCCAGCTGATGCCCAAGTTGGCAACACCCAAAGTTGCCTTCTAAGATTTCTATAGGACTCTCAACTGTCAGAGAGCAGATTCCTTGCAGAGGCCTTTGAGCCTCTCTCTGACCCCTTCAGAGCCCTGGACACTGTGACAGTGAAGTGACAACTGTTTGTTTTGTTAGTTGCCACTACTGAGATGTCACAACTGGACTTGACCCATATCCTGGCCGTCAGCTCCAAAAACGTCAAATATAAGTGAGGAAAAAGTGTGCCGTGTCTATTTACAGAACATAATATAAGAGTCTGGTTTTAATTTTTAGCAGCATTATATAATTCAAACTTCATAATGAAGAAGTTGCTTTCCTTGAATAACAATAGTCAACGGGGAAATTCTTCGATATATTCCCCTGAGGTTGTCTGTACAATCAGCCTCAACACCAGGCGCTGATGATGACGGGCGCAGAGGCTATAGAACATTCTACTTTAGCATATTCTGTTTATTTGCTCTTGTTATAAACACGAGGACCTCATCATCTTTTAGCTTTATACTTCTGAAATACTGGTGTCTGCTCTCGTCGTCTATACATTATTAGATTTCACTTTGAGTAGAAAGTTTTAGTGTTGAACTCAATAGTTTAAATGCTATTAATACTAGTGTTGTCTTTCAGCTTTCTAAGAGGGAAAGTTTTCAAGGCCAATTGGAGTCATCCTGAATTTTATTTCTGCTCTGTTTGGAAAGTGGATGCTAGTGGCACGGGCTATCCTGAAAGGGAGATGATGAAAACAAATCTGGGCCTCACCTGATTGTGTTTTGGGGGTGGGGGCGTTTAATATGCATCCCTGACATGTGAGGAAGTCGTGACAGGGAAAAAGCAAGTCTGAAACAGAGCTGGGAGGGTTGGACTCGAGCCGGGCAGGGCTTTTCTCCAGCCTTCTGGTCTTCCTGGCTCGGCAACGTCCCTCTATGCTCCTGTCTTTATCAGCTCTGGACTGGAAAGACGGGCCTGTCTAAGGAGGAGTGCCTTTGACCTTCTGTGTGTTTATGTTGTATGACGTTCAGTCTGAGAAAGCAGGCATAATGCGCTATGGAGCGAGCAAATCAATGGTGAACTGGGCACTCTCTTTTTCTTTAATTCACAAAGACATTTCCAGTGAATTCCAGGAGGCGGGTGATGTCCCCTCCCCTGTAGCTCCTTGACACCCCAAATATGCTGACATTTAATTCACAGCATCGAAACTCCCTTTGCACCTGCCTCTGCTCCCGCTGTGCCTCCTGGGGGAAGAGACTCGGAGTGTTTTGTGTCGCAGCACATGACAAGATGTCTGGCAAGCTTCATGAAGCCATCACCAGCCGTGAAGGTAACAGACCTCAAGAGCAGCTGGAGACGCGTTCTGAAGCCGCGAGGCCTCTGTTTTCCAGTATTAGCGTCAGTATAGGGACAGGCACCAGCGGCTGGACAAAGAACATAACTCAGCCTGTTCTGGACAAGCCAGAACACCCACCCCATTCCGCTCCCACAATCAGGACGCACGTGAAGATAAGATGCCTGGAATGTCCCTCAGAACACCATCTCGCCGAAGACGTGTCCCACTGAACTCACTAATGCACCCTCACTGCGAGGACAGGGCCCAAGGACAGCCAGGACCCCGGAGACCGAAGGCGGAGAGACTGGTGTCATCAACCACCACGCTGCTGCTGTCCTGGCCTCAGAACCTTCCGAATGTTCCCCAGTCCTCCTCCTCCTCCTTGCCCTTCTGTTTCCAGCACCACTGGGCTTCAGGCCAAGGGTGGGTCCCCTCAGGGTCCGTGTGCCTGCAGCCCCGTCTGCCTGTGGGCATGTGGGACGCGCGGTCTGGATGGCAGGTCACAGGAATGCAGGAGTGGGTGTGGAGCTGCGAGACTTCCTGGGACTTTGGCCCTGAGCTGGAACCTCTGTCGCACTGCTCTCTTCCCCTGGGCAATCCAAATGCCCCCACCATGCCCGGGGAATGTGGCAGGAAGCCAGCACAGCCCCCGCTCCAGACCGGCACATGGCAAGGCCGGCGTCGCTCAGGGGCACAGCATCCTAGAGCAGGAGGGCGGGAAGAAGTGAGAGCAGGGATTCCAGGCTGTCCGTAAGAGTCTACAAGTTCTGACATACTTTATCTGTCATTTTACTCTTCCCAACTGTAAAGCAAAATTGTGTTCTTCCCACAGCAAAAGAAGAGAGAGAGACAGAGGGAGGGAAAGAAGGGTTAGGAAGGGAAGGAGAAAGGAAGGGAGGGAGAGATGGAGGGAGGGAGGAGGGAGGGAAGGAAGGAAGGAAGGAAGGAACGGAAGGAGAGAGGAAGGGAGGAGGGAGGAGGGAGGGAGGAAAGAAGGAAGGAAGGGAGGGAGGGAGGGAGGAGGGAGGGAGGAGAAGGAAGGGAAGGAAAGAAGGAAGGGGAGAGGGAGAAAGAGACAGAGAGGGAGAGAGAGAAGCAGAAAGAAGGAAAGAAAAAAGAAACAACAAATTCGATTTAAACTAAATTACATGTAGGAAAAATCAAAATGTTCTTGGGCACTAAAGAGATAATCATTTGTTGCCGGGAAGATAAAAGTAACTACAATAATGGTTTCCACACACAGGCTTCCAGGGTCTGTATGCACAGTCCTGTTGGTAACAAAAAATGTAATAGAATCAAGATTACCCAGAGGCCCACAAACTGAGAGTTGCCTTTGCCTAAGATTGTCTATCCTACAGATGGGACAGGGGACGGGGCAACTGGAGATGTAACACACTTTAAATATTTAAACACCATGTGCATATGATCCCAAAGAGTAAGGCTGACTATTACGACTGTTTTCTCATGGAATCAGGGAGGTCACTTTATCTCAGTACACACTTTAACACGCCAGTGGATTAGTGATCTCTGAAATCATTCTTGATTAACAACTCCCGAGAAACCTCATATATATACCTGATGACTAGATAAGCCAAAAAGAGGCTTCCGTGGTTTAAAATAGAAATGCTCTTGTTTTGGTTTTTTTTTTTTCTGAATACCATTTGAGAAAAAGCAGACAGTCGAATGTGGGTTTCGTCTTAATTCATATCTATTTCCTTCTAAGCATTTAATCTCTGATAGCAATTCATGCGTTACAGGGCTTCTGATCTCCATGTGGAAGGAGAGGGCTGACTCGCCCATCCTCTGTTGAACTGCCTCTGGTGTATTACACTGAGCCCTTAAGAACGTTAGGAAGGATTATACTGAGGGAGCGCCCACTTGCCATCATTTTCAATGCTACATAATGTGAGCCGTGGATGCTTTCCGACCTCCCTGCACTCAGGCTGAACCCACGGCACGGCGTAATTCATCAGCTCATGTTGTATTTACTTGCTTTGGTTTGGTTAATTTTTTTTCCAAGCCAGAACATTTTTTAAAAATTTAAAACATGCATTTGGAAAATAATTGTGTCAGTTTGTATTTCCGTCACTGTTGTTGAAGAAGGTAATGACCTGGGATCAAGTCAGGTTCCAGTTGGTTCTAAATAAGACCCACCATAGATGGAGGCTCCCTGACACCTGTGTTCTAGTGCATTGAGAAGGATGATCAGACAAAAACAGGGGCTGAGGTGACCCAGCCGGGGCTGCACACTTAACAGACAGGGCCATGCCTGTTTGCTCACAGCATGCTGGACTGCATGCCTGCAACTTAATTCAAGATAATGGATTGCAATCCGAATCAGAATACATAGTGCCAATTCCGTAATACATGCAACACTCGTGTATGGAAATAAATGATAAAGTGGGGCAGCAAAGACTGTTCTGAGAACACTCTAGATCTTTCTATTCTGGTCAAATTAAGTAACAGAGTTACCTGCATCGAGACCAGTGTTTTTTAACCTTTTTTTTAACTCATGGCACATGTGAACCTATAGTTAAACTTCCACGGCACACTTGAATTATGTTGATCAAAAAAAGAGTAAAAAAAAAAAACACAGAATATACTTACTGTGTTTTGAGCTTCTTTAGAAAATAATTTAATTAACGATATTTAAAAATTTACGTGGCATACCTATGATCCGTTCACGGTCTACTGGCTAAAAATCACTGCTGTGGAGCTTAGGATAGCAGGAAAGAAAACTGTGCTTTACTTTGCAGTATGAGAGAAAGAGAGAGGGGTTGGGAGGTGTGTATCTCAAGAGCAGATGTTGAGACCGAGATTTTCATGTGATCAC
The DNA here is from genome assembly GCA_963573935.1 of Arctocebus calabarensis. NCBI lineage: Eukaryota > Metazoa > Chordata > Mammalia > Primates > Lorisidae > Arctocebus > Arctocebus calabarensis. Next base: position 27,332 of record CAUYON010092036.1, read on the forward strand.
TTCTGGAGGCAGACGTGTTCCTAGCAAACATCCGTGGAAGAAAAGACACGGAAGGCACAGGCAGGAGCTAATAGCGGGCGTGTTACCCAGCAAGTTAGCTCCGTGGGCAGGTGGTACTTCATTCCAGCGGAGACCTCTGGGAGGCCCGGCCGAGCACACACCACAGAGTTCTCACTCCCAGCAGGAGAGGGGCTGGCAGGTTTGCCATCAGCTGTCAGCAGGGCAGGAGGCCTGCACTTCCTGGCCTTCCCAGCATGCTGTGTCTTTGCCAGAGTAGGCGCTGGTGTCCAGGAAAGAGGCCGAGGTGGAAAGGCACAGGTCCTGGGTCTTGGAAGGCTGGGACACAGACCAGACCATGAAAACTGTGGGCACCAAGGACACACGGGCAAGATAGCTCTGTCTGCATCTATACATGTATGTGTATATCTGCCTTTGATTTGTAAATACGTGTGCATGCATCTGTTTATGCACGTACTGATTGTGACTTGGCCAAAACAAAATGCTCAGATTTTGAGAGTTGGATGTGGACTACTCTCACCAGGGTTAGGTGATATCTCAGGTGGTTTGGTTTGTATTTTTCTGACGATCAGGGACAATGAGCCTTTTTTCAAATGTTTGTTAGCCATTCCTCTGTCTTCATCAAAGAAGGTTCTGTTTAGATCTCTTGCCCATTGGTAGATGGGATTGTTCACTCTTTTTTTGCTGATTAATTTGAGTTCTCTATAGATTCTAGTTTTTTTTTTTAATAATTTTATTGAATCATAATTATGTACATTGGTGCAATCACAGGGCACGATTCATATACATTCAGAAATATTTTGATCATACTGTTACAGATATCCTTCATGGCATTTCCTTGATCACTATATAA
>CAUYON010092038.1:0-22919 GCA_963573935.1 Arctocebus calabarensis
TTGTGTTTACATGGATGGAGCTAGAACATATTCTTCTTAGCAAAGTATCTCAAGAATGGAAGAAAAAGTATCCAATGTACTCAGCCCTAATATGAAGCTAATTTATAGCTTTCATATGAAGGCTAAAACCCAATTATAGCAGAAGAATATAGGGAAAAGGGAAAGAGAGAGGAGGGGAGGGGAAGGATGGGTGGAGGGAGGGCAATTAGTGGGATCACACCTACGGTGCATCTTAGCAGTGTACTGGTGAAACTTATTAAAGGTAGAGTATCAATGTCTTTATATAGTGATCAAGAAAATGCCATGAAGGCTATCTGTAACAGTACGATCAAAGTATTTCTCATTGTATATGAAGCATATTGTGCCCTATGATTGCACCAATGTACACAATTATGATTCAATAAAATTATTTAAAAAAAGATAAGTTTCAAATAAAAATTAAGAATACAAGCTTTTCTCATATGCCCAATACCAAAATGTCAAAAATTTACAGATTATTCTCAGGTAGCAATGTTAGGTTTGCAACAAAACAAAACAAAAATGAGACTACTTATTACAAGAAAAAAAATAGGCTAAAAGAATTTGATGCAGTATAATGAATGAATTTAAAATGTCAAAGTTTATAATCTCTATGTTATAGCAATCTAAACTGAGGTTTATTATGATGATTTAAATACAGGAATTAAAGCATGTGTGTGTAATATGTACACACTAATTGTCCTGCCATGTCATCACAGGCATCTGAGATTTAACAATAAATATTCACATTCCAGGAGCTCTGCATTGCTGCATTTATAATTGAGGAAAAGAGTTTATTAAGCAATTACTATATTATATATAATTAGATATATAGACTGATAAGTATCATTTATGCAAACACATATGTTCCTTGACTTACAAAGTACTTACAGAGGTTATGTTCAGATAAACCCATTCTAAATAACTTAAGTCTTCTTTTTTCTATGTGGGATAGGTTTATCTGGAAGTAACCCCATTGAGAGCCGAGGAGAGTACCGAATGCATATTACCTTCATGGCATCATGGTAAAGTTGAAAAGTTTGAAGCTGAACCTTCATAAGTCAGGGACTGTGTGTGTCTGTGTGTGTTTGTCTTTCTACGTGTATAGATGTCTTTACAACAACTTTCTGATCATAGTGTTATAGTCTCTGTTTTTAAAAACAAGAAAATGAAGCTAGATATTTCTCCAAGCTTGCAGATCCAGGTAGTAAGGAATCAAAACAGAGCAACCAATTGGGACTGACCACACAACTCTGTCTTCAATGATACTGCCTTCAATTCAATAGGGAATGATTGAACTGTGGTCTAAACCCAACACATATCCTATCAGACTCTCCAAATGCTTCTCCCAGTTGATAATATCTCCCATTGAAACTTAAAACGCTGTTGTTAAACTGCCTGTCTCCTGGAATAGATTTAGTTTCAGATATTATTGTGTCATTTCCTAGTAAGTATTGACAGTCTGGTGAGTCAAAGGTAATAAGAGCTCCATTATTGAAAAATAGGCCTAGTATGCGAATTGCACTCAGAATGACTAATTTATGTAGGCATGGCAGAGTTTGGTTTACAACATTCATGGGCTATTCTTCTATAGGAGAAAGGAAAATGAAAAAAGTTGTTCCAAACCAAAAATTCAAATTACAAAAATAGCTGAGTAATTGAAAAAGAGAAAGGGCGTTATGCTAATGAAAAGTATAGTTTATTAGTGGAATGTCTTACTGAAAATCTACAGCCTCATTCTGCAAGTGGAAAAAAGAAAGGGGTTTGGAAAAGAAAGAATATGTTCCCATGGATGGCTCAGCACCTGTGGCTCAAGCGGCTAAGGCACCAGCCACATATCCCTGAGCTGGCGGTTGGAATCCATCCCAGCCTTCCAAACAACAATAATGGCTGCAACCAAAAAAAATAGCCAGGGGTTGTGGCAGGTGCCTGTCGTCCCAGCTACTTGGGAGGCAGAGGCAGGAGAAAAGCTTGAGCCCAGGAGTTGGAGGTTGCTATGAGCTATGATGCCATGGCGCTCTGCTCCGGGCCACAGCTTAAGTTTCTGTCACAAAAAAAAAAAAAAAAAAAAGAATATGTTCCCATGGAAGAAAAAAGGAAACAAGTATAAGGTTGACAGATTAAGAAATAAAGGCAGATGGTAAGTAAATTAACCTCCAGGTTCACTGCTGTGTGATAAAGTGAGATAGACCTGAAAGTTGCATTCAATGTTTCATCTCAGGTTATGAGGATATGTTCTAGCTGTAACTAATTTGTTACCAGTAATGAGATGATTATATTTAGACTATAAGTTTAAGGTAGAATAAATCATTGTTCCACAGTTAATCAATGAGATGTTTGTTCACGTAAGATTTCACAAGGGGAGGTTTAAAACGTATCTTGTAGAACATTGAATAACTGTTTGTCTAGAAGTTTTACTTTGAATTAAATTTATTGACAATCTGGCTACAACATCTGTAATATTAAGTGATACATTTAAGAGAAATGATGTTGGTTCTTTAGTCAACCTTCAAAAGAATCTTAGAAGTGAACATTTTGGGGACAAAATAGCTCAATTACCATAATTTCATATAAACAAACAGACCATCTCTTTGCAAATTCCACCTTTTAGCAAAAAATTCCAAGATCAAGATATGACAGGACAATATGAGCCAAATCACAAAGAATAATTTTCTTTTTTTTCTGTAACATTCAAGCACCTGTTTGGCTAGAGCCTACTAAATTTGAAGCATTCCACTGCTTTTTTATCATTCCTCTTTAAAACTCCTCTTATTGCTCAGATTCAGGGAGACCTTCCCTTTGAGATATTTTCCTATTGCAAAGACGAATAAAGTACTCTTTCCCCTGCAATTTGAGTTTTGAAGATTCTTGAGAGTCCAACACAGCTTATTAATTGATAACTTTTAAAGTAAAAACAATACCATAAATGGTTAGTCTTTTTATTCATGAAATAGGATCCTTAGATATGTATGCATTAGAAAACATTATTTAAAAAAAAATAAAGAAGTTAACTGATGACTCAATATGGAACCTCAGAGTCAAAGCATTCTATGATAGACATACGTTTATCTGACAATGTGAATATTACTTTTTTGTATTATTTTATTATTCCTCAATATTTCATTGCAGCAGTCATCTTATTTCTTTTCTAAATGTATTTATCTTCATTCGTTCTTTATGACGTTTTTGTTTCTAGTCCTTCTCTTAAACATTGTTATTAAATTTTAAGCCTTTTTAATTTTGTGAAGGCAAAAATTGGAGACCAAATAAACACATGTGTATGTATAGAGAAAATTTTAAAAAAGAAAACATTATTATTACAAAAATTATTTAACATTATTATTCTAAAACTATAGAAATCAGAATGTCTGAAGAAAAAATGTATTGATGGTACAGATACTTAGCCAAAATGTAGAAAGATTTCCCTAGCTGTACATAACAAAACTAAAGCATTCATCCATTTGTAATTCAACATTATGCAGTAAAGATGAAAATCCACTCAGATGGAATAGAAATTCTTTTTTTCCAAAGATAATATATTCTTATATTATTCCCAGTAAAGTAATAACATGCTATTTTTGCCCTTATTCACAGATGGTATCCAAACATTAATAATATTCTCATATGTTCTTCCTCATTAAAAATCACACTAAAAGTTAATATGAGTATATTCAGTCAAATCTCTAGCTGAAGTTCTTTAAAAGGCAAAGTATTAGTACCACACGCTAACCGATTGCGCCACTGATGAAAATGATTAAATGTAGAGTATCAATGTCTTTATATAGTGATCAAGAAAATGCCATGAAGGCTATCTCTAACAGTATGATCAAAATATTTCTGATTGTATATGAAGCACATTCTTCCCTATGATTGCACCAATGTACACAATTATGATTTAATAAAATTATTTTAAAAAACAAAGGCAAAGTATTATCTTTTGTATTATTTCATCCAAATTCTTGAGGATTCAACAAACATTACCTGAAATTTGATGTTTACACTGCCTATACGCTAACGTCATCTTGTTAATTCTCAAGGATGCTGCCTATGACTTGGGACTCCTGCATCAGAAGACAAATGACCATTCCTCATGGTACAGCAAGCCACATGAGCACAGGTGTGTTTGTTTCTGTTCCTCTTTCCCCACGTTCTGTACAGGGCAATATGTTGAGAGGGTTTGGGTTGCAGCTGAGAACTGAGCTTGGAGAATCCACAGCTTTCACATCAAATAGTAAGTGTGTTAGTCCTTTGAAGATGATATAACAAAAATGCCATAGAAGGTAGCTTAAACAAAAGACATTTATTTCTCACAAATCTGAAGGATTTGTGGGAGTCCAAAGTCAAGGCACCGGCAGATTCTATGTCTAGTAAACCATTGAGGTCAAAGACAGCCATCTTTTCACTGAGTCCTCCTATGGCCAAACAGGTGAGAGGATTGTCTCTTCTATAAGGGCACCGATCTTATCCATGGGGGCTCTACCTTCATTATCTGATCACTTCCCACCTAATGCCATCACATTGAGGGTTAAGTTTTCAACATTTGGGGGCCTATACAAACATTCAACCTATACCAGTAATCAACCTATTCTTGTCCAGGCAAGATGTAACCTCATCTCTCAAGGTTACTAGCTGATAAAATCTCTAATAAATGGACTGGTAGGAGCTTGCTGCTGCTGAACAGCTAGTAAGACAAAGGGGAACAAAAGGCCACAGGGGACAAGGTGCTCACCACTGTCTCTTCCAACACAAAGCACACAGTAAAGAAGAACAAGGCAGTGAGAGAGAGGCCTTCCTGATCCATCATCCCTGAGCCCCACCCCAGCAATGAGTCCTTCTACCTCCACTCGCCCTGCCCATTGCACTCCAGCCACTCCAGTCTCCTGTTACATGTTCTTGATTTTTTCCAAATTCTTCTCCATCTCAGGGCCTTTGCACATACTCTTCTTTTTTTTTTTTCCATTTGGGATGCTCTTCTTTACAATCTCTGAATATTTGAATATTCCCTTCCCATCATTCATTTCAGAGTCTATATGTAACCTACCTATAAGACACATTCCCCACTTCTACATTATATTGGTTACCCTGTGTTCATCCATACCCTTCACTTCTCTCTTTATTCTCTACCTTAGCAACCACTTAATTTTTTCCTCTTTTACTTTCCGTCCTCCCTCCCTCCCTTCCTTTTTTCTTTTTCTCTATTGCCCAGGTTAGAGAGTACAGTGGAATCATCAACTGCGACCTCAAACTGGGGGATGAAACTCCTGGGATCAAGTGATCGTCCTGCCTTAGTATCCCAAGTACCTGGAACTAAAGGCATGCACCACCATGCCCAGCCATTTTTTTAGTTTTTTGTACAGACAGAGTCTCACTTGTTGCTCAGGCTGGTCTCGAATATGTGGCCTCAAGCATTCCTCCATCCTCAGCCTCGCAAAGTGTTAGGATTACAGAAGTGACCCACTGTGCCAGGCCCCACTTAATTTTCTTGAGAGGACTTCTCATGCTATATAATAGGTATGTTTATTGGTCTTTGTTTTATTTCAGTTTGCATCCTTCACTAGGCTGTAAGTTTTAAAGTGGAAAGAATTATGGTGCCTTGTTCACCTTTATATCTCCAGTACTAGTTTTCCTGACACGATAAATACTTTGTGAATGAATAAAAGAACTGATACAAATTTAAACCATGTGCATATATACAAGCAAATAAAAATTAAACCAAAACCTTAAATATATAAAAACTAACCAAAGGAAAACACCCTCGGCCTTCCTCAATGTCACTTGGTGTAGAAGAGTAATAAAAAGTCTGACATCTTTTCTAAAATGAAGGTTAAGAAATATTGCATAGCCTTTTAAATTAAAAAAAAACCTGTGTATACTCTGACTTGATGTACAGCATACAGTTCAGTGCAATTCACTTAAAGGATTACTTTTAACATATAATGAAGTACAAAACAGGATCAATGTTCTCTTTTCAATTAAAAAATGAAAAGATTACTGGAATAGGATTCACAAGTCCTGGGTTTTAGTTCTTTCTCCTTTACTATTAGCTATAGGGTTGTAAGTTATTTGATGCCTTCAATTATTAATTTTCTCATGTTTGAAATACAGATATTATAAGGTTCTTCATTAATTTATAAGTTTTGTTATATTTTTCCACAGATAACATGTGATTTCTTGTGTACCACTTCACAACCTGTTCGTTAAAGCCATCAGTAAAATGGCAAGCCACTACTTCATTTAATTTTTCCATATACTTAGGGTTTTATTTTCAACAAGATAATTACCTGAACATCCATTCAAACATTTACACATGTTTAATTTTCACTCATCTTATATTACTATGTTACCTGCCTATTTTGTTCTAGCTTCTGTGTTAGGTTTCAGGAAACAACAATGAACAAAACTGACATGACCTTTGCGGACACAGAGGGATTTGAAAATCATGGTATCACCTCACACTTCTATCTAGACTGCACTAAATTTTTTCCTTTGTCTACATAAAGTTGTACTTGGGTACAGGGTACCATTACAATAAACAATTAGTTTTTAACAGCTGTTAAAACAAATGAGGTGAGCCACATCTTGGAAGATATTCTTCTATCCCATTTTAGACCTAGACCAAAAAAAATGACATTTAATTTCACACCATATGAAGCCAATTTGTAAGATTTGACATAAATTTCTCCCATAGGTTAATACTTCAAATGATGTGAAATTACTACTTCCATAAGTTAGAAATGGTTGGATACTGGCAGAACACACAGTTCAATCATTAAATAATTTTGTTTAAAATCAAATAAAGTTGTTATCAACCAGTACTCATGATTTAACTTATAAAGTACAAATAAATAATGTCAGGCTGATACTTCTGTGCTGCTTAAAAGAATTATAATATCTTCTGTTATAGGTTCTTAAATACAAATTCATCTCCTAATATGAGATAATGGCTTTTTGCATTTCAGAATATGGTTCTCAATTACTTGAGAACTTGGTAGGAATGTCTTGTACATGCTATGAAATTTAGCATATGAAACATGATGATTAAGAGCAAAACCCACTATAAGTAAAAAGAAAAAAATACACACACACACACACACACACAAGGTCTGACAATTAAGTTTGAGAACTCATTGCAGAAATAGTGCTATATCCCTCATTGTTGAATGTCACTATGGTTGGCTTTGAAGCACTCCCCTTGGGAGGCTATGGACAGACATCAGCATCTATTGTACCCTGCAAATCAATTTTGGAACTCTTTTTTGGGGAATGATCATCAAAGCTATTATTGTATTACCTTTGAATATTTCCTTTAGGAAGGGTGTTCCCGTGCAGTAATTTGTTTACACAGTGCCATGTGAGCTCTTTGCTTTTGCTCAGTGAACTCCTTGGGACCATTTTTGCACATGCTTCGCTTACACCAAGATTTTAAGTTAAGATTTTCCTCACTGTTTCTTTCTGTTTACTTGGTGTTCTGTGCTTTTTACAGTCAGCTGATGACTTTGACACACAATTTGGCAAAGTTTTGTCATTTTCTCATCAGTTCTGCTGCTTTCTGGCCCCCCCCCCTCCCCGTCTTCTCTTCTTTAGTGATGCTTTCTCTCCCCTCAAAAAGACAGTCAATCCTTTGCACACTGATGTTTTCTTCCTGGCATTATCCCCATCAATGTAGACTAATATGCCCATGATTTCACTTCCACTCTTGCCAAGTTAAACAAGAAATTTAATGTTTGTTCATTGCTCTAATTCAACCTCTAGCATTCTCAAGATGGCACACAAAAATACACAACAACAATCATAAATGCCACTCAGCAAGACACTGCCACATGTTGACATGAACACAGATGCAAGTTTATGAAATCTTACTGAGCTATTTTTCCAGTACTGCTAATGTAAGTGCATGGTGGCAAGTTCACAAACTTAATTGTCAGACCCTGTGTGTGTGTGTGTGTGTGTGTGTGTGTAACTCTCTTTACCATTCTAATTAAGGATAACAGAATTTCAGATGTTCAGAAATAGAATTGATAATCTGAAATATAACCTCTGATTAGAAACAATCATATTTGTATTGTCCAAGTTGTATTTTCATGTTTAAGTCCTTATAGCATAACAAAGACTATATTATCAGCCTTGAGACAGCACGCTGCACAGGCCACCCTCATCCATTTGAACCATATGAACCTGGTTCTGTATTTGACCATTTGCAACCTACAGAAACAGAAATCACATACAGTTCACACTAGTAATTCTTCAATCCCAGGCTAAGAAGTGGGTATGTGAAAGCAATCCAATGCCTCCCGTGCATGACAAGACAATGAGGGGCTGGCTCTTTGCTGGAATTGCTGAGTTGGTGGTTCAGGTAGCCATGATCCTCACTACAGAGAAAGAGTTTTTCTGAGCTGTAGAAAGAGGTCAGTGCAGAGGGAAACAGAAAAGAAGACAGATACACACAGAATCAGGAAACACTGAGTCTTCACTTTCAGTACCTAAGACCTTAGCTTGCTTCCTTTCATTCTGGGACCTACCTGTGTCATTCCCTGCTATGTCATGTGTATATAAACTCTTTTAGCTAGCTTGATTTTGTTTTCTTTTCCTCATAACTGAAAGAATGCTGATTAATAGAAAGGCAGGAATGATCTTGAAAAAGCAGAAGTCCAAGAATGAACATGAGACAAACCCTATTTTAAGATGTTTACATGGTGAGAAAATAAACTGTGATGATCAGAACACCTGGTTGTTGTTGGTTGTTGTTGTATGGAACAGTTTCTTCCCTCATATCAGAAGGAAACTATAATGGGAATGTGGAAGTACAAAGCTTATCAGCTCAATTGAAATTTGTGTTGAAAAGACAAACATGTGGCATAATTAATAAACTAATTAATTGGAATGCATCACATAATTAATTAGGTTAGTCCCAACCTTAGGGGGAAATAGCCCTTTATGCTGACATTTTTGAAAAAGACCCTTTGTGGTTAATTACTGTCCATGAGCTGGACATAATCTGAAGTGAAGAAATAGAAATGAAAAAGGAAGATATTCTAGCCAGGTTATATAACAGATGAATAAACAGATGAGGATGACATTTTGAAGAGATCTTAAAGGGATAGATAGAATCTGCTAAAATGTTAAAACAGTACACATTGTGTAAAGTGATAGTAAATGCTGGAAAAAAAGAACCAAGATTATTAGAAGTCTTCTCTGAGCATCAGCCTGCAGAAAATGCAACTATCTATACTTTGTGGTCTGTTTCCTGTATTCTCCCCAAGACATTATTTAGAAGGGCTTTATTTACAAAGGTCACACGTTTGCTTTTCCTATTCTATTAAAAACTAGTAACAAAGATATTAATTATAATTGTATTTATATTTACTATTAATAACATATGATTTTGATGATTATTGTAAGTACTTTATGAAAAATGAGAGATAGAGAATGAGAGAGAGAGAAAGTGAAAGGTCAAAAATGTCTTTTTGACCTCAAGCTCCCTTTCTTGGTAGTAAACCCTTCTATTTTTGATTTAACATCTAAGGATACATATTTTACTTATCAAATGATGTCAGAGCAGCTTAATAATTGCAAGTAAATGTGATTCAAAAAGCAACAGACAAGGTCTATGAAAGCCTGAATCTGAACTTGTTACAAGTTGAGAAGAAAATTGAAGTCATAAAGATAATGATTGATCGATGTACCACCATTCTAATTAAGAACACCAGCCTCGTCAGACGTTTGGAAATAGAATTGATGACCTGAAAAATAACCTCTGATTAGAAAATATCAGGTTTGTTTTGCACGAGGGGCTACTGAAACAGCAACGTAGTTTGAAATATCCTTTCAACAGTGGATTATAAAAATGTGGGGAATGGGTAAATCTGATCACTTTCAACATTTCATGACATTCAACACAAACCAGGACAGTAATGCAGATGTTTGTACATGTATAGGTATATGGATTTGTTGAAATCTGATATTCTTCCATTTAAAACATTTGTCATTGTAAGGGATAATTCCACTCTGATGAAATTATTCACCTATTACAAATAAGAGTGGGAGAATATTTCAGAGATAGCTACTTCCCTCCTTCTTATGAAAAGCATTATGGAACTCAGATTTATGTTACACTTTGAACCTAACTTGAAATAATTATAGGCTATTTTTTATCATTAGAGGAACACCTTTAAATAAAAGTAAGTGCCAGTAGATATTGTTATTAACATTTTAAGTAATTCACTGTAAGAGGTTATAGCATTTAAATTTACTTTTTAAACAAAGAGATATTTGTTTCCTTATAATTCAAGTACTGCATAAGCTGACAAGCTCTTTTGTGGAGTACAGAACAGAAAATTACTAGTTTGTGGCTTCCTTAATGGAAAGTACCATTTAAATCTCAGTTCTCCAGATTTTTATATTTCCTTTTCTAGCTATTTTGGACCCTTATCAATGGGATTTACTTTAAATATATTGTAAAAAACAGCTATAGAGAAAGCTTGAAAAAATTTTTTTTCAGATCTCTATATGCCTTAAATTATAAGTTCAGATATTTTTAGGTTAATGTTCATAAATTTAAATTTCATAATATGTTGCTTGTGCCAGGAGAATTATAGAAATATATTCTCAAAATAATGGCAAATTGAAAGAGTTTTATGAGCTAAATGCTCTTCTAATCTAAAGCTTTCACTTCAAATCACTTACTTCTCTACATCTGCAGGAATTCTCTGTTTTTCCCCCAGTAGAGGGTGCAAAATATTAAACCTTGGAGCTGTTGCTTAAACTTGTATTAAAATAATGGTGATATACAAATTCAAAAGAAACAAAAATCCTCAACTATTCATGGAGTGGGACTTGATTATGAGGAAGAGGACCGTTAATTAATAAAATTGTCTTTCTGAAGAGAAAGTCATGATTTTTAGTAATCACTAAAAAGAGGAGGAGGTGACTTCATAGAGAGATTTGCAAAACCAAGGTCATAATATGGAAAACCTAGTTATGAAAGAACCTAACTTTAGATTTAGTAAACAGCACAGCAACACTTTGATATCCCTAAATACATACAACTTAATGCAGTAAAAAGACAATTCTGTAAGCATCAATGCAGCAGGTCTTCAAATAAGATTTAAAGTAGAATCATCCTTAGATATTTTGGATACATACCACAAATAAATTCTGAAGCTGCAATGGCTAAATTAAACTATCCAACTTTAGGATGACTATTTCCTTCACACATCTCTTTTATCTTCTTTACACCCTGCTATGGCAGATTGAAATGTTGGCCACAATTCTTCACCCCTACTTGTTATCTCCGCCTTTTGCCCCAGGATATTTCAGTTTTTCTCATAGACTCAAAGTGTTGACTTTAGGCTTTGGCCATTTGGCTTTTTTTTTTTTTAATTAACTAGGTGATACTATAGTAATGCAAACAAAAGCATGAGACATGCTAAAGTGGTAGAGTTTGCTCCTTGTATCTCTGCCATTACCATGAGAAAAATTTCCCCTGTAACTGGTTCAGCCAGGGCCTCAGAGTCAACACACATAGTACAAACAGAGCCAAATCTGTGGTGGGAACCCAATCCAGCCAGACTCATGCTTGTTACCACAGCTGTCCAGCCAAGCCCAGCTGGATCACTCGAATCACAGACATGTGAGCATCAATAAATGATTGTTTTTAAAGCACCAAGTCTCTGGGCAGTTTGTTACAAAGCATTATAATATTGTTAGTTAACTAATATGCCCAAATCCATCTTTCTTTGGGGGGAATTATTTTACATTGAATCCATTATTTCTTCCATTTACTTAATACAAAAAGTAATTATGGCTGGGTAGTAGCCTGTGTGTGTATTTGTGTAGAAATAAGAATCTTAGTACAATCTTCTGGTTGTCTACCCCACTAATTTACTCAAAGGCTGTTGCTTGAAGGTATGGTTTTGCTAAGCAGTGGATTCCCCAACACATACACACACACACACACACACGCACGCACACATGCACGCACACACAAAGTCTGACAATTAAGTTCGCAAACTCATCCTAGAAAAAGTGCTACATACCTCATTGCTAAATATCACTGTGGTCACCTTTGAAGTACTCCCCCTGGGAAGTTATGCACCAGCACCAGTGCCTAGTCCATCTTAAAATCAATTTTAGAACTCTTGCTGGGTGTGGTGGCTCACACCTGTAATTCTAACACTTTTCTTCCAGGAGAGTTACAGAAATATATTCTCAAAATAAGTGTGAATTGAAAGAGTTTTATGAGCTAAATGCTCTTCCAATCTAAAGCTTTCATTTCAAATCACTTACTTCTAGGCTATGGAGGATGAATTGCTTAAACTCATAAGTTGGGGCCAGTCTGAGAAGAGTGAGACCCTATCTCTCCTAAAAATAGAAAAAGTAGCTGAGAGTAGTGGTGGCCTATGTGGGAAGCTTAGGCAAGAAGATGTCTTGAGTCAAAGAGTTTGAGGTTGCTGTCAACTATGTTGCAACAGCACTTTACCCAGAGCAACAGAGTGAGACTCTGTCTCAGAAAACAAACAAAAATTTGGAACTCTTTTTCTGGGATAACCAACAGAGTCATCATTGTAAGATGTCCAACAATTACGTTTGTAAACTTGCTACCCTTTGCTTACATTGGCAGCACTGTACAAACAATTCAGTAAGGTCACCAATGTCTCACAGTGGTGTTCATGTTGATGTGTGGAAATGTCTTGCTGAGTGGCTGCAATTCATTATTATTGTTGTATGTTTTGGTGTGCTATACAACAACAGCTCTGATGGTCATTGACAGGCACTTAGATTATTCATACATCTTTGCAACCATGAAGTGTGCTACCATAAACATTCGGGTTCAGGAGGTATCTTTTTGATAAAATGAAATCTTTTCCGTTGGGAAGATACCCAGTAGTGGGATCAAATGTAAGTCTATATTTAGTTCTTTGAGACCATTACTCTTTTTGAAGAATTTCAGGAATGGACTACCAAACACCACATGTTCTCACTAATAAGTGGGAATTAAATGATGGCTGTACACAGACACAAGAAGACATAAAAGACATTGGAAACTAAGAAGTGGGAAGCAAGTAAAAGATTAAAAACGTGCCTACTGAACACTGTCCTGGTGGTGTGCATACTGAAAGCCCCAGCAGCAGCATTATAGAGTGTATCCAGGTAATAAAAACTTTCGTATCAAGTTTCTTTTTTAAAGAAATATGGACTAAATTTATGATCTAGTCATTGGAGACAAAAAATAAAAAAATAATAATTCTTGCCTTTTGAAGGGCTCACAGAATTTAATGTGCAATAGGCACACAAACTAATAAATGAAACATGATAGAAGCATATATTTGGTATAACAAAAAAGTCAAAGATAATGTCAGTTCTGTCTGATTGGTGTCACTCACCCAAGCAGTGTGCCATACACCCTTACATTGTGCACGTTAAGCGGAAGCACACTAATGCCCCTTTCCCTCTTTCTCCCTTCCTCCCACCCCCAAAATGAATTGAACTGAGTTTTTCTCTCATGGGGGTGTGTATGTTAGATCATCTACCACCTGTCTCAATACAAACAGAATAATTTCTTAAAGTGTAAGAGTGCTAGGACAGACAACAAATGGAATCCTAAGTCCTAAGTTAAACAAATGTGTAGAGGATTAAAAACCATACTTACTTTAATAGCCACCAATATCATAACTCATCTGAGGAATTACTGACAACAAGACATTCTCCTGGCAAGTCTGGAAATCTCTTGTGACTTGGAAGGCAAGCCACCAAGTAAATCAGTAATCCCAGAGAAGCAAAGTTCAGTCCTGCGATAGTAAGGCTGATGTTAAACATTAAACATCTTATGGCAGTTCCTTGAAGAATTAGTGGAGAAAAATTGCATGTCGTCTTTTTGCAGATCATTTCCTTAAGTACACACTCTCTTGTCACCTTTGGAAAGCATTTCCTTAAGCACATACTCTCTTGGCAACTAAGAGATCATTTCCTTCAGCATGCAGCCCCTGCAAAATTTTTGCTTAGTAGTCTTTTCACCCATTATGTATTTTTTCAATAAAATGTGCTCTGCACCTAGACGAAGCCCAGCTCTTGCAGCTTGTACTCTCAATCTGTGTCTCATGTGATCATTTACATGGTCATGACACAAATATGCTAAAAGTGCCTTGTCTTTGCTGGATTTCATAAAAGGTAGAGAATAAAACACCGAATGACTCCTGAAGGAACAAAATGTTCGAAGGCCATGAATTGTGTGAAACGGGAATGGAGCAGACTCCGAGGATACTTGTAGGTTAAGAACTTGTCTTTGCATCCTATTTTCTGTTGGGGGATCTGCTCCTTAGCAGAACCATACCAATCTATGGGCTGGGAGCAGTGGATCATGTCTATAATCCTAGCATTATGAGAGGCCCAGGCAGGTGGATCCTTTGAGCTTACAAGTTTGAGACCAGCCTGACCAAAAGTGAGACCCCTGCATCTCTATGAAAAATGGAAAACTTAGTCAGGCATTGTGATGGGCACTTGTAATCCCAGCTACTCAGGAGGCTGAGGCAGGAGGATTGCTTTACCAGGAGTTTGAGGTTTCTGTGAGCTAGGGTGACACCATGGCATTCTAGCCTGGAGCAAAAGAGTGAGGAAATTTGTTGAAAAGAAAAGCAAAGCCTCGGAGCTTCAGACAATTAGCTTGCTATCTGTACTTTGTGATGTTCCATCCATGACTAAATTATGTGGAACACCTGATTAAATATCTCATACAGGTCACAGCCACTAAAAGTAAAATTGAGGTCAAATATAAACCCTTTTCTTTCTTTCTTTCTTTCTTTCTTTCTTTCTTTCTTTCTTTCTTTCTTTCTTTCTTTCTTTCTTTCTTTTAAAGCCTTTTTCTTAACAGAAGTTCTTTATTCCCAGAGACAAGTATCCTTGGGAATGACACTCATTTCATAACTAGATTTTGGGCTCAGAGTGAGTAAAAAGAGTTCCTGAAAATCTTTGGTGGCTAACTGTAATTTCCTAGGAAGAGGACTGTGCCTCCCTAAACCATGATGGCAACTTATGACTTACAATTAGGAAAAGAATTCCCACAGTCCTCTTCCCTGTATACATGGTTAGTAAAACCCGGAAGCCCTTGACAACTTGTCATTCAGGGTAAATAGTAGACAAAACTAGCAATGTGTGCTATGGCTTCTAACAAATGACTAATTCGAGGCTGTAGGACTTCACTATTCCCGTGAATATTATCATCCATATGGTTCACATTAGATGTGAACTGAGTGCATATACTAGCTTAAAGGGTGAGAAGAGACTTAAGTCTGTCAGTCATAGCGTCATCTCCCTCCAAATGCAAACACTGGTTCAAGGATAAGCAAGTAACCAAGGTAGACCAGGGAGTACCTGAAACATCCTCTGGAAGTTCTCTTGGGACCATTGGAGTTAAATGTGATTTCTTTCTGGTGGGTTTGAAGCAGAGAGCATGCAAGTCTGTGCTGCCAGAGGAGAGGATATATTTGATACTGAATTCAACACAAAAGATAGAAAAGGAAAGAAAGAAGAGAGAGACTGATCTCTGATAAGATGCTTTGAGGTTTTGGATCTGAGGCCATGGCACCAGGGCAACAGAGATGATTTGAGGCTCTGGATCTAGCCCTATCTAAAGCTTCTACCACTCCAAGATCTTTTAGTTCTATGAATAAATACATTTTCCTTTTTGCTTAGCTATTTATTGGTTTGGTATCCAAAGCTTTCTGACTCAAATTGAGTCCTAATGAGAAGAACAGAATTTAAAGTTGAAGAATTTGTATGTACTTTAGTAGGCAGTTGGCAAGTTTCTCGAATTGAAGGTTTGGGGTGAGGTATGGAACAGGTGACAAGCTGTGAAATGAATTTGCTATAAGTCAACCACAATCTACTTCAAAAAAAAAAAAAAGAGAGAGAAAAAATCAGAGAGATGGATGGGGAGAACCATATGAGTGTTGAATGGATAATTGAAGAAGGTGTTTCTGAACTTTGAGTGTATATTAAAATACTTATAGGACCTCTGAGTCACTTTTGTAGTCTGCTCATGCAGATAGGTGGAGCCCGTGAATAGAAGCGTGTCATACAACTAGAGATGTCCTGTTTGTAGTACACGTACTACAAAAAAACTATAAAATAGTTTTTAATTGCCAGGGTTTCAGAAGAGAGAGCTGATCCCATTTAAGACAGATTCAGAAAGTAATAGTCCTTTCCAAATATCTAATCTACAAAACATTGCAACAGATGCAGGAGGTTGGAGGCTTTGACAACTCTATTTAGCAAGCAGTAAAGGGAGAAATAAGGAAGGAGAGACACATTTCCCTCCCCCACCCAGATATAATTTCCAGAATAATTTCTGACTCACCGTACCCATAAGCCTGTACATACTTTATGTTTCAAGCCCAAATATTTTATTCTCAAGTTGAAGGTAGTCAAACCAAGTAGTTTTTCAGTTTCCAGGATGAAATGTTTAACCACAAGCCAGAATCCCTTTAAAAACTCATCTACTGCTCTCTCCTGAGTCCATTAAGCAAACAGATGGGATGTGCTGTATGTAGAAAATGCATGTATGCCATTGCTGTCTGTGGCACATGAACACATAGTTATCCAAATGGAAGGTGGGGGGAAGGTACATTGGAAAAACCTGGTCTATGAAGACAGATATTTATATTTAAAATCAATATTTAATTTTAGGGGGGGATAAGATAAATGATACATGGAAGGTAACAGAAACACCTCTAAATTGAGATAATGTTCTCAAAATACCATCCTTAGCCAATGTTTTACAGATACACTTCCTTTCACTTACTTTTGGAAGTCAGGTTTTGTTTTTATTGATGGGTCTCAGTCAATGATGAGATCCTCCATGAGTATTCATTACATGTTATGGCTAGATCTCTGGTGAGGTGTGAATATTTATGGAGGCTGTTCCTTTTTGATCAGCTCTGATCCTGGTAGCCTTATTAAGAATAAGGTTTACACTAGATTTGCATTCTTGGTAAGCAGAGCAGCCTACCAAGCACAGGGTAGAGTTGGAATGTTTTCAGTGAAAGTAGCACCTTGGAGGATTAAAACTTGGAAGAGTCTGTGTAGCCCCCAGGCTGTGTTCTTGTAAGGTATGCCAATTTTGAGATTCTGCCATTCCTTGTTCAAAGTTAATGATCTAAATTTGAAATACAAGAATCCTGTAAGAGCCCTATCATCACTTTTTAAACATGTGGTATAAAAGTTGTTCCTTAAGAGAAAGATACCAATGTAAATGACTACACTTAATTACTAAAAATAAGTAAATGTATATAAAATGTTCTAATATGGAGGGTACGACTGCTTGCAAAATGAGAATGCTCTCTAGTAAATGTTAAGTGCCCGGAGGTTGTTAGGTAGACTTCGTACATTCAAAATATCGTCAAAGAGTAGTTCCTGTTAGGAAACTTACAGCATGAATCCAAGAAAGAACACTGGAAAAAGAAAAATACAAAAATATACTCAGGGAGAGTACATTTACTTATTTCATATAAGAAAAAAATTCTTCACTGAATCAAAATTCAGGTAGAATAGCTAAGAAATAAAAATATGTTTTTAAATACAACTCAAGTAATATCTTACTTGGAGCGATTTTAGCCATCACCCAAAATCTTATATATAAATTCAGAACATTCTATGGTAGTGCCAAGGCCGAGCTATATTTGAAAATTATAATTATGTAATGGTTTTTCCCAGGACAGCTTCATGGTGGTTTGACCTTCCGGGTCCCATGGTATTGTGTGCTCAGAAGAGCCCCGTGGCTTGGTTTAATGCCTTGCTATGGCTGTCTTGAAATTCATAAATATTTTAATCTTTGAACTTGTGCTATGTAACTAAAATCCAACTAAACAATGGAGCATGTGCTGGAGTAGAGGATATATGTGCAGTTTGCACGTCTGATATTTCCTGTGCACCAGTCATGGATAGTGCTCTCAAGGCCCACCAGCATAGACTCCCAGCATGCACTGTGCACTGGCAATGTGTCTGTCAAGGTTCAGCAACACCCCGGTTGAGTACAATGTCAGCTGGTTATGTCCACAGCTGAGTAGGCAAGGTGCTGGTAGCCCTAAGAGGCCACACTTTCCACTGGAATAAGAATTTTGCCTCAACTGCAGAAAGACAGCAATGACATTCTAAGAAACACTAATGACCATGGAAACCTATTGTATCCTTTCATATTTGTTTTATTTCTTAGTGGATATGAAAATTATGATATAAAAGGCCAATGAAAGCTAGGGCAACCCAAAGTTCTGTGTCCTTTCAGTCATTCATTCCTCATCAGTAAGCCAAAAGTGGAAAGCATTGGTAGGATGTGTGCCTATCAGGCTAAACAACAGTACTTCATACCTGAGTTAGCTCTGGTGTTTCCACTGTTCTCATAAGAATAAAATACACATACGTGTACAAGCTACAAAATACAAATTGTGTAATTTTTGTGATTCTGTATGTGAGTTAAATGTCCTTTTACTTAAACAGGCATTGCGAAACAAAAAAGATGAAGGGCAAAATTGTTGCTGATAAAATTTTCTCATTCTTCTTTACTTGGAATAACATTAAAGAACAAATAAAAACATTATGCCAATTCAAGAGAGAGACAGAAACCGTGGGAGAAAGGGAAAATGTTGCAACAACACTTTTTACCTGATTTTTGAACAAAAGGTATTACATTTTCATCTCGTAGTGGACACCACGAATTATGTAGTTGGCCATTAGCTGTGCATAAAATATGTTGGCTGTCATAAAAGGAAAGAAGATCTTTCCTCTCTAATCATCTAAGCAATATTACCCCAATTCTCAACCTTTCTTATATTGTGTGTGTTTCCCCACTGAGGATCTTGTTAAAGCCAGAAATAGACTGAAGGAAATTTACCTAGTGGTCATAATAAGATTAGTCAAAATGCTAATAATGTCTATTTCAAGGAACTAGCCATCTTTGCATCTTTGTGAAGAAAAATTAGAAGCTCTCTCTCCACCTGTGATATTTTTATTCATGTGACTTATTAGCTCTTTTAATTTTTAATTGAAAGATATCCCTATTTTGAGCAACTTATTAACTTTAAGATATCTCTATTTTGTGTTTTAAATAGTTAACTAACATCTCAATAACTTCCCTGATGCTTTTCACAGTTGCTGATAGTTCTTTCTGTTGGCTTCAGTGTCAGTACAAATAACCAAAATTTGTGTGTGTGTGTGTGTGGGGGGGGGTTATACTTTATAAACTTCTAGACCTGCTTTGGCTTTGAAGCTTTGCCCACATGTGATAGCCTGAATATACCTAATTAATTGGAGTCAATAGTTACTTATTTAGTCATTTAGAATGCCTGATCAGGAGAGGGGTTGCTTCACCAGCGTTTGATCACCATGTTGTTTGCGTCTATGTCCAAGTCAAACATATACTTGTCTTCACAATGACTAAGAAATAAATTTCATAATAGATTGAAGATGCTTAGAAGTCACCTAAAATCATTTTAACATTTCCTTTAAAAAAGTTCGTCATTTAGTATCATTTCATAATTACAGAAGAAATAATGGAAGAGATCGTTTAATGGGCAAATCATATTGGAGAATCTATCATTTTGGATAAAAGAGTCAAGAAAAATAAACTGTCTATTTTTCATCATTTTCAAGTTTAAAAATATTTTGATTGTAAGGTTGTATCCTGCAGTAGTTGGACTTGGTTAAAAGGGAAAAAAACATGGAGTGATGTGACTTACACAGTATTTTAAAGATTCTGATAGAGAAATGTGTAAGCAAACAAATGCTTAGAATAGTAACTGGCAAATTCTAACGCCTAAGAACTGTAATGACCCAAAGAAACGTTTCATCACAATAAGTGCTTTGAATTTTTCTGCCTAGTTTAATGCTAGTCATGGGGCATAAGGGAGGGATGGGAGGAGGCAAAATATTTAGTCTGGCAAAGTCAGTGAAAATGGCTATTAATTTAGAACCTGCCCACCATTTCAACTAGATGACTAACTGAGAAAAATGGAGGAATCGTATACTGCAAGTAACCCCTGTCCTTGTATTGACTAACAAACACTGTATTAGGTTTATAGGGCTATTGTGACAAATTGTGACACACTGGGTGACTTGAAACAAGAGAAATTCATTCCCTCACGGTTCAGGAGGCCAGATATCCAAAATCAAGATATGAGCAGAGTTGTCTCCTTTTTTGACAGCTCAGAAGGAGAATCTGTTCTGTGCCTCTATTCTAACTTCTGGAGGTTTCTGGAAATCCTTGGAGTTTCCTGGATTGCAGTTGCACATGCCAGTCTCACCCTCCACGGTCTCATGGCCATTCGGTCCTGGGTGTCTGTCTGTCTCTGTGTCTTCAAATTGCATTCTTCCTTGTGTATGTCTGTGCCCATATTCCCTTGTCTAAGGACATTAATCTAATGTCTAAGGGCATTAGATTAATGCCCCCTAATGCATTAAGAGCTGATTATAATTTAACTAATTACATCTGCAAAGACAATGTTTCCAATGAAGTCAGATTCTCAGGTACCTGGCATCAGGACTCCATTATATCTTTTTTAGGAGAGAGGTGAAGAGAACAATTCAACCCACAGCAAGTGCTTCTAAAATTTAGGTGCACATTGCAATCCCACAGACAATTTAAAAATAAATCCTGATGCTTGGCTACTGCCCCTCAGAGACTCCAAACTAATCAGTATAAGGTGAAGCCAGGGCATCTATATTTTTAAAGTCCCTCCAGTGATTCTGATATGCAGAAAAATCTCAGAACCACTAGACTAAAGTTTTCTAGTTATCAGTTTCTCAGAAAGATATTTTAGCATAATGAAGCACATGCTCCAATGAGAAAAGTCTATGCTTTCATCATTTTGACACAGATGAAAAGAAAGTCACAGTGATCCAAATTAATGGCATGTAACAAAAAAAGAATTTCAGAAACTTTACCACTTCAGGTGTGTTCATTCAATGAAAATGTTCATGCTTGCTGTCTGTTGGGCCAGGAGAGAGGTCAAGAGGTGGCCATTAAACCTTCAAAACCAGCTGCGTTTCCACTGACCTCTGTCTGAGGGAAATAAAGGACTCATTGTGCTTTTGTCAGTTGTCTCTAGGAATGGAAAATACTCCTTCCCCAAGACACAGAACCATTATCAGCAAATAATGAAGAGGGATCTTTTTATTTTTATAGAACATATGGCTCTGGAGAGAAGTTCCACAGTTAAAACAAAATTGATCCTCAATTACATTGTGGCTACTCATATTACATCTGCATTAAGTTACTAAGGAAAAAAATCATTTCAATGGAGGTAAACTGGCTGAAATGTAAACTATTCTTTTTGTCTCCTTTTTCAAAGCCAAAAATACCTATTTGATACAGATGCCTGTAGATGTTTTCAAAATATTATGTGTCATGCAACCTTACAGATTCATCAGTATCTTAAGAAAGCAGCTAAATCAACAACACATACCTGTTCTCATTGCTTGCTTCTTGGTCTTCTCTACAATGTTTGCTAGTCAGTACAGTATTTTACATAAACTCAGTTTGCATCGCTGATGCAGATGAATGTTGGTATCCTCCCCAAATTCATATGTTGAAATCCTAATCCCCAATAAGAGAATTAGGTGGTGATGCTATTAGGGGGTGGGTACCTTGGGAGGTAATTACATCATGAGGGTGGAGTCCCCATGAATAAGATTAGTGCCCTTATAAGAAGAGATCAAAGAGCTTGCTGCTGCTTCTCTCCTTTTCTCTCTCTCTCTCCTCTCTGCCATGTAAGGATACAAGAAGGAAGATCATTTATAAACCAGGAACAGGGCATTCATTAGAAGCCTACCATGCTGGCATGGGCTTAGAGCCTCCAGAGCTGTAAAAAATAAATGTGTTCAAACCACTTCATCTATAGTAATTTGTTATAGCAGCTGAGCTGACTAAGATAATCACTATTTTAATTCTTTACACATTATCCTAGTTATTTTTTAAGTTAATTTAAGCCATCCTCCATACATAAACAACCAGGTATTTTTTTTTCCATTCTCAAACTACCTGTGAAGAACTTTCTTTCCTTCTAAGTTTTAAAAAAAGTCCTTTGTCTCAACTTATCAACTAAGAATTTTTTAGACATATAACCATTTTAAAGATATGCAGAACCCTAATCTTAACATTTGCTATTGTCAGAAAATTTTCAGCATAACAATATGAGCAGAATTAAAATATAAATACGTAAGGGAATTTTTTTCTACACTTTAACACCTGAAAATGCCTTTACTTTTATTCCAAAAAAAGTTAACAGTCTTGTGAAAAAGATTTCAGGTAGCCTGATAAAATAGGCTACTTATTGAAATCCATATTAAAAAACTGATATAAATTAATACTTATTGAATTAATAAAATATTGATACTTACTGAAATCCACATTAAAAAACTGATTAGGGAAATTAATGCAAGACATATCACTTTGTACAAAAGTTCATATTTTCAGTGAAGTTATATATTTATATGTGTGTATATTTTTATATGCATAATAACCTCTTCTGTAAAACATGATACTTATATGGGAAAGAGTGTTATTCCCATTCATATTTGTGAAGAAAAAAACACAAATAGAATTACTAAATCAGAAAGTTAAGTTGCTTGGATATAGGCAGAAACATTCTTTAGCTTTTGATGTAACTTATTTGTAATTCATAAAGCTAAACTTCAAATGACCTCAGTTCCTCCTTAAGTTGCAACCACCTCATTCCTACCAAAGTGCAATTGATAATTATATTCATTTTTTTTTAATCTTCTGGCATATTTATTTCTAGTCTTTTATGTGTATATAACAATATTCAAATATATTATGTAATTCCATTTTACATTATACTTATCCTATAAACATTTTCCATATAATTTCAAAATTATTTTTTACATAATAAAAATGA